>JARLTB010000034.1:8400000-8402500 GCA_030141615.1 Unio pictorum | reverse complement strand
TTCCCAAATACCTTCAGTTGCTGTTTCCTCGGCTCCCACCCAATAATTACACGTACCTGCAAGAAGATTAATATTTTATCTCAGAAATAATGTAGTTGATAACGGAGGACACTCTTTAACTCTAATTTGCACTGGACTGTAATTATACTACATTATTAGTATTATACGTCTTATGTTTAAGACTCTAATGTCATTGCAATTATATTGTTTGCAATTAACTAATAATTGGATATTGTTGACATGCATGCAATTCGTGTAACGCAATAAGAGAATAAAAATAAAGCAAACAAAAAAACCCAAAAACAATATAGGCTAATAGGTCTAAGCACACACACAGTAAAGGAGACTCACAAAAAAGTTAAGCTCAAACATGTTTTCTATTTACTCTTTTCCAATCCGGATACCAATTTTCACATAACCAGTATTAATAACCTGACATGGGGTTACTTTTCGTTTACGATGTCTGACGGTTCCATCACGAGAGGCTTCGTAGTTAACGTAAATAGGATCCGAAACGCATTCGTTGTGATTCGTTGTGATTCATATATTTTCAATCACTATTTCTGTTAATTAGTGCTAGGGTTATGTGGTGTAACTCTGTCATAATATCGTTTAACAACCAACACACAGCCCTGTTTTTCTTCGTTCTCCAACACCACACCTGATATAAGGTTTTGATCCAGTGATTCCACGTCGAATATTTTGCATGTGATTTCCAAAGAAACGCTTTTCTGCAGAATTTACCACAAAGGGCTGTAGATCCAATAATGAAGCAATTATACTTGTTCATGATATATTTAAATATTTTATTTAAATATTTGTTTTAATTATAATAATTTTGGGAATATCCAAAATTACTGATCTAACACATCATAGTTTTAAAAAGAGGTTTTGACTTAGACCGTCGAATAAAAACTCCCTAATGGCTGTCGAAAATTAAAAGCAAGTATCAAACATTCAATTATGAATTTCTCAAAGACGGCGCATCTTACGTTTGGTCGACGTATCGAACTCCGCGAGTTGTTATCGATGCTAATGTAATTAGTTAAGACCACGAGGTGGTACTTGAGTATCATCGGGAAAAATTGTAATTGTACAACAGTAAATCCACGTTGTGGAGCAGTTAAATCTAGTCTATAGATTGCTGGACTGCTTTTTGTTGTGACAACGCTAACTATTTTATGTGATGTGATACTCCATATAGGATTAGTTGATCTATTTCTACCACCTTCAGGTTCACCGGATTCATACAAATATTGTATAGTGACATTACTAGGTAATTTCAACGATGAAAAATCACGACGAGGTAAATTTATTTTTTGGTTATTGCGATGACTGGTTTCATGTTAATGGTTCGAGTAATTTCATTGTTGAGCGCGGCAATTACACCTGGTAATCTTTTGATCCATTCACGTGATCGTTTATCATCGTTGAATTACTTTGCGTACTGATAATGAAATAATTTGTCTGCAAGTGTTCTGTTAAACCGCTCAACGATTGCCTGATCGCGATGAAATGCAGTATTTCCTAGTCGTATAACAGTGTTATGTTGTTTCATCGTTGATGGTACTTCACCTTCAAATTCTTTCCCGAGATCAACCTGGAGGAGATTTGGCTATCGCAGAGGTCCTCGACGATAAATTCTTTTAAACGCGGAGGAAACTTCAGATGACGACTTGGTTGATAGAGGGTCAGCTTCTTTATATCTATTAGCAATTTCAACGACGGTTAATGTTTACTTTTAATCATTTTTTTGGACAGTGCCTTATGGCAGCAATACTATACCAGCCTGATGAACTTCTTTTGGGACACAAACATCAAATGAAGCATATTGAATTTTCTTCGCTGGTGGTAGATACAATTGCCATATTGCTTGCCACGATAACCAATCTGCCGCGGTGGTATTTTTTACCTTTGCCGCGCTTGCATTTTTTATAATCGCGGCGTTACCTTTCCAGCATTCAATTGGAGAATGGTAAATCAATTGCATGTAATTAAATACCATTTCCCAATACTAATTTAGTTTGCATATTCTGTTTTAATCAACCATGAAGCTAATGTTTCCTTGAATGATTTTTTGGGAATGAATTCAACGCACGGATTAATTTTATATCTGCAATATGTCGTTTTTTAATGTCTTTACTTTTCTATGCGACATCATGAGCATGACAGGTGTTATCAATAGCGTTTATTGGATATTCACCAGGTCGAGGATGATCCTGATCATCGAGTCGGATATCTAGTCGTGTTCCAGGACCATAATAACCTCATCCTAGAAGGTGTTTTCTGGATATCTTGCCCACGGAGCTCCCGGGAGGTTTGTAAACTTGACTGCGATATCGCCTCCGTCTTTTTAAACTGACAAATCTAATTTGTTTTTTTATACCACACTGTGCACACTTGCCAGTGATTGCATTTCTAACTGTTTTAGTTGTGATAAGTGTTAGGTCAATTGCTGATGTGTGAGTTCTACATTTCACACAATATAAATTCATAACAT
>JARLTB010000034.1:8272500-8395000 GCA_030141615.1 Unio pictorum | reverse complement strand
CAGTCCGAATCAACTATCCTCACAAATACACATGTATCGTCATGCAGCATATGAGCACAAAATAATTTGTAAACACACACAGGCATTGTTGTGTGTTTGTGGTTACATACATACATACATACATACATACATACATACATACATACATACATACATACATACATACATACATACATACATACATACATGCATGCATACATTCATACATGTGGGTAAATATGCAGACTAGGAGTGATCAGATAAGAATCTATATAGAGACAGACAGACAAACATACATATGTAGGCTCTCAGATAGAATGAACATAGTGTACATACGGCAGGATAATCGTGAGAGACTAATAGACTGATCAACTATATTCAGCCTTAAATAAAAAAGAAAAGCCCGAAAAGGAAAGATAGAGAGCTTAGGAAAACTCTCTCAAAATACATACCCAAAATGCCAGTAATTCCTCCCAATCCTCCTCCTGGAGCCACCAGGAATCCATCAGCGAGAGCAAGCAGTGTCAGGGATAGAAATCCGATTTGTACCAGGTTCATGATTAACCTAGGAGTTACAAAGTGGGATATTAAAATCCGTTTGTGCAATATTGTTGGGATGATGACTGTACGATGATGATAAGTAAATTTTTATGCACATGCCTTTGTTTACTAATTGTGCATTGATAAATATTTAAAATAATTCTTTGCAACGTTTGGTCAATTTGTTAACATACAAATTGAACGATTTGTTTGCATTGTATTCACCTGTTCTGCTCCCGTGGTTTCTCGAAGGAAGTTTTCGCTCATGTCTTATTGTATTATTCATGGGCATTTCACTTTTTTAATTTCGCTTGCATCGCGAATTTCATTTAGCATCAAACAAGATGCAGTGCATGAGTTGGTATATATGAATAACGAATGATTATCTGTTATAACTGGTCAACCATTCACTTCTGCATTGATCGGCTCGTAAAAAAAAGTATAACTTACACTGTAATAACTGATCTGTCTGTGGCATCCTTTTGCGTTTTTCTTTATAAGCTATTTCTCTATTTCTTAGAATTTGTATTGTATCTATGTTCCGTTTATACGTTGTCATTTTACACAACTGTTCTAGCGTATATATTGCAGCTATCTTGATATCTTAATACACATATATGCTTTTGTCATTTGTGTTACAACTTACTCTGTTTTTTTTTTTTGCTTTATGTTATGGTTTAACGCCATTTTAAGCACAATATAGGCTATACATGGTGGCCAGTATTAATGGTGTAGGAAGAATCCGGAAAAACCCCGGAAAGAACCATCGACCAACCATAAGCTACTGGCAAGCTTTCTCACATAACTACATTAGCCGAATCTTAGACTCGAACTCAGGCAGACAGAGGTGAGATGGCAGTAACGGACAGCGCTTTAGACCACTCGGCAACTTGGGGCCCCTCCAAACTTACTCTGTCAGAACACTGTTCCTGTGTCCTCGTAGTTAGAGCGTCCGCCTCGGAGGCGAGAGGTCGTGGGTTAGATCCCCAGCCGAGTCATACCAAAAGACTTACACAGATGGTACTAACAGCTTTAAGAGGTCAGCGTTTGTTCTGATCGGCCTCATGTCAGGATAATGTGAGCTGCAGTATACATTACATTCTTTTTATACGTTCTTCTATTATATAATCTTCCATATACTTTAAAATAGGTGTTCAACGTTCGCAGTGCCATATACTCTATCATTCTTGCTGCATCTTTACCTTGATGTATTCCTTTATCAATCTTGTTACATCTTCACACCACCATATACTTTGTCACTAATGTTGAATTTTTGTATTAGCTGTGTATTATCACTACATTACCATCCTGATAAGCAATTTTGTATTCTTACATCTTCATACGAACATACAAATTATCAATAATTCAAATTTAGAAACATTTATTAATTTATTAGTATTATTACCTGTTAACACTAACATGTACTTCATCATTCTATCTGAACATTTCTGTCATAATTTGATCATTCTTGTAGTTTATTGTATACTTCAGGCACATGTTTGGGCGCCGTGGACTCACCATTATCATTTGTGGTCGAATTATAAATATGCGTTATTCACATTAGTGAATGAAAGGTGCCACATTTAAAAATAACTGTATCTAAACTATTTATGAATACGGAGAAAGAAGCAAAGATGTATTTTAAAACACAATCACATATTCATTAGTGTGATCTAACTTCACTGCACCATTCATCAATAAGACAAACTGAAAAACATGGAATCATCCTAATGTTAGTGATGGCCTGTGATGTGCTGATCCATGCTGACATGCGCATTGAATATATTACACCTTATAAACTCATACCGTACTATGGACGGAAATATAAGTAACGATAATTTAATATTCAGTTTAGAAAAAACTTTTTGTAAAGATGTTCTTTATTATAATTTGTTTCTCGTGTGGAATTGTCATATGAGATAGAAAGTGATTTTTTTTGTCTCTTTAAATGCGTCTTAGGTGGTAATTCTTTATTAAATCTGAAATTATAAATGTCTATGTTTTCTTCTTTAATACAATCTAGTTTCTCACTTCGTTAGTTTATTTTGATATGCCATAGAAAGCACAACTTCTCTATAGATTAAAGAAGTAATTTAGATAGTTGCAGACTCTTAATTTAGTGAGAATTGATTGTTCTCCGAAACCTTTGTATAAGATGTGATACCATTTCAACGTTTCTACAGAGATGGCACACATCACATAAACGTTGTCTAATTGTATTTCGAAAAATATACCTTGCAAACGTTTTAGACATATATACGCCTTTTAAAGCTATTACATTAATTTCCATTTAAATACTCTAATTATGTTTTCGTTTTGGCAATTGATGCTGGCACTATATTGCTGCAAACGCTTGTTTTCCAAGTTTATATTTAATCCTTATATTTAAAACAGATTGGTATACGCATGGGTCAGGTATAATTTCAATTGATGATTAATAAATATGCTTCTGTAAATTGTATGATACCTTAAAGCCACTAGAAGTGTTACATTAAATCAAGATTTATTACATAGCTTCTCAAGATTTATCCACGAATAATCGTTATTTAGAAAGTCATATTCCTTTACAATTCACTGTTTTTAAATTATTGTAGACTTCCCAACGAATATATTAATATTCGTTTTTATCTGTATTGTACCTTCTATTTAACAGTGAACATAGTATACAGTGTTATGCATGCTGAACATATATTAATCAAAAAGTAATTCAGACACTTATAAACTCCTTTTATAAAAAATGTTGTCAATAAAAAATTGATTCTTTCTTTAGATAGAGAATCCGATTTTTCTCTTCTTTCTCTAGTTTGGTCATACATTCTTCTGCTGCTATCTATCCAAATATAATCCACATATTTATTAATATGAACCATCTTAACCTCTTCTCCCAGCCTTTGTTAGGTTTGATTTTCATTTTGTATCTTGCCCTACTCCAAGCATAGTTTTGAAAGAGAACATGTTTCCCGGTGAAGACTGTAGGGTTATTTAGTAATTCCTTTAATATATAACCTCGTTTTGAAAATAGAAGTCCTATAATAATGCTATTCTAATTATAAACGCACGTTGTCGTTTTGATCACTGCTAAATTAAACATTTTCTTGACCTGATTGAATTATCATAATTTAAATCAACTCTATGGAACGCCATATAACCAGGTAAATGAAGTTAGATGAACCCCATTTAAAATAGTATTCTTAGAACTTTTGGAATAGTGCAATGTTTCCCTCTTTCCAATCCAGACTGATTCTAGCATCGTAATGTTTATTCCATGATGATTAGTTAAGATGTTACACCATTTTGTGCGGTGTTCCAATGGTCTACCAGACTACCGGACTGACGATCATGTTGATGAAATGCATCTTAACTGGAAAGTCTAGTCAATGCATTTGAATCTATCAAGAATAAGATTCAAATCAAGTGTATGTGATCGTCTGTATTGTTGTTTTCAAATAAGTTCGATTGTTATGTCAATCTTGTTGGAATGGTCCACGAACTACGACATAGGACAGAATACACTTCAATGCAATGTATGATATGCTTCTAATATTGATTTATTTTCACTTTTTGCTCGTAAATTCTGGTAGTCCGTTTTATATGCAGCGGGATAATCGATTATTCATATATATATATATATATATATATATATATATATATATATATATATATATATATATATATATATATATATTTATATATATATATATATGTATGTATATGTATGTATATGTAGATAGATACATAGATAGATAGATAGATAGATAGATAGATAGATAGATAGATAGATAGATAGATAGATAGATAGATAGAATGTAAAGAAAGTATACTTGTTAATTTGTTAATTTGTTTCCTTGAAATCCAGGTTAATTATTTCTTATAAAATGTCCTACTGTAATAAATATAATGACAAAGGAAATGGATCGATTAATAAAATCGAGAAAAATGTATGGGAGTAAAACATTTTATGTTAAATGCAGTATATATTAGTATAATTCAGGGAAGCTGCCTTTTACACCATTTGTAGTTACAAATAACTTAGCTTCCAGTGGGAACAAAACAAAGGAACAGTAGTGCTTCTGAAGATCAAAATGACTTAGAAAGCACTGTGCTACGTGGCATACAAATTACCGGTATTTCGTTCATTTCTGTTTTTGTCGTACTCGACGTATTGCGATGTAAGGACTAGAAAAATTTTACTTACTTGTCTTTATTTTCTTCACCAAGACGAGCAAGGGTTCTTCCTTCTAATACACAGGTCGTCTACATGTTCATTATATACGTATACAAATCACGTGACTATGGTTATGCCTGCAGTTATATTATAGTTTGCTTCCGACAGCGATAATAATTTAGTTTCTATAAATAGGAAAGGTCAATATTTGTCGGGAAAAGCGGATAGTGTCTCAAAAGGAAACACTACACACTTTGTTTGTATAAATTTTAGAGCTTTTAATTAACAAACGATTGTGATTGTAAAACATATAAGCAAACGTTACTAGACTTTAAACACAGATGATTTCATATTAGGTAGAAACAAATATATTAATTCTGGGTACATCCGATCGTCTCGAATTATTACATGTCCGTTTGCAACACAGGTGTAATGGCAAATTTATATATATATATATATATATATATATATATATTGCTGTTTATTGTTTATATTCCATCCAATCATTTTCTGTTTAATACCATCTCCAGTTCTTGCATTAATACTCTATATGTAAAATACAAAATATCATTCCCATCTTAGTATCAAGCTTGCATAACACCCAATCATTAAATGACCCTAAATATAATATAGCGCGATCATTTTTAGTTTGTGAAAATATATTTACTATATTTTTCTGCTCATTTCGATGCTAATATAATTTCATTTTAAAATGTAATGATATTTACACACCTACTTATAAAATAAACTATGCTTCTTAAGTTCAACTTTAAAAGTATTCTTACAAATTTATCAATTGTGTATGACTGGTAGTATACATTTTTAATGACTTTTAAACAACGGGAAACTGTTGTTGTCTCGGAGCTTATATCTTCCCTAAGAAAATTTGATTATAACACAATCTCTCTCTCTCTCTCTCTCTCTCTCTCTCTCTATATATATATATATATATATATATATATATATATATATATATATATATATATATATATATATATATATATATATATATATATATATATATATATATTCAAATGCACACACTTCAACCTTTTTGCAGGAAAGGCGAGATTAATGTTCAAATGTTACAATGCTGGGATTATCCATTACCTGGTTACAATGAAACAGGCATAATCAATTTTAATATTTCAAAGAACCCTACTCTTGTAAATGTAATAAGAATAAAAAAGTGAAAAAACATCACATTCCAAACATGAATTTGGATGTTATTTTCATTGAATATAAGTAAATGTGGTTTTCAAACTTATTTCAAGATCTCGAATGGGCAAATACGTGTTGCGCTAGCTAACACGCGACATTTATGATGATCAGTGTTATTTAGACTCCGACCTACTTTAGTTAGTTTACTTAGTTTAACGTGATTTGGATGTTATATTTGGTCACAGTTTAAATATTGTAAAAAATATTTACATGAATATTTCTGTTTTCAATATGATGCTTTAACTAACTTACCTTATGTACTTTCGGTTTATGTCATCGCGAGCAGGATGAGTGATTGTTTTATATCAATTATTGTATAAATGTACACCAATATTGTGGTGGTTGATAACAAAACTTATCCAAACACCAGTGTACCGTTTGAAAAAGTAGGTTTCTCTCTGTATAGGAAAACGAATTGCCCAAACTGAACACCCTGTTTATTTATATGCATATAATAGTTACGTCGATACGTTCTAGAAAGGTCCTACCACCACGCTTTGCAAATTAACAAGGATTTTATCTCGATAAGCGACAACAGTGGATACAAATTAAAGAGACGTTATACAACTCCAGTAGAACTGTACAGTGTCTATATGATTAAACACCTTGATTAAACAACATTTAGAAAACAATACTAAGTAGGTCTGAACGTTTACTGAACAACCCACGAGATTGTAAAATACTTTTATTAACCCCGACGTTTTCCAGCATATATGGAAAATTTGTGAGTAAACCATTACACTGGTCTAACACGTGTATGAACACAATAATATATCTAATGTGATCCACATTGCTTTGTTTAACTACGTCGCTATCGATATATACTTGATCTATAATCAATCAAGCAATCCTCTCTGCGCCGTCTGGTGCTTGAGTCAACAGCAACGGAGCACGATTTCGGTCTGTCTGCAGCTATTGCTGGGGTGGTCTGCAGGGTGAGGCCTCTGGTCTTAAGGTCTCTCTCCACGGTTTGTCGCCAGTTCTCTTTGAGTCTGCGACGGTTCCTTTTCCCCGTCCATTTCAGTGACACCCTTGATAGTGAGTCAGGGGACATTCTGCAGACATGGCCGAGCCATCTTCATCGCTGAGTTGCAGTGATCTCAGAGATGGTACTTGAACCCGCTCTGTGCCGGAGTTCTTCGTTTGAGATCATGTTTGGCCAGAAGATCCTCATGATCCGTCGCAGGCACATGGTTTGGATGACTTTGAGCTTGTGTTCTATGTTCGCAGTGGACTTCCAGAAATCTGAACCGTACAAAAGGACGCTCAACACGTTGCTCTTGAAGATACGGATCTTTGTGTGGACGCTAAGGTTTCTTGTCCTCCAGATGGGCTTCACCATTGCGAAGGTCTGATTGGCCTTGCTGATTCTTGTGACGACTTCTCTTGTGCAATCTCCATCCGTGTCGACCTTACTGCCCAGGTACGTGAAATCATCTAGTTCTTGCAAGGGCTGGTCGTTGATTGTGTTCTTCATCAAGACCTTTGTCTTCCCTATATTGACTCGAAGACCTATGGTGTTTGCTGCCTGTACCAACTGTTGTGTCTTTTGTTGGATATCCTGGTACCTGCTTGCCAGCAACCCGATGTCGTTGGCATAGCCCAGGTCATCAAGCATTGACGTCAACGTCCACTGTATTCCTTGTCTCTTGCCCTCTGTGGTTCGGTGCATGACGCAGACAATTACCAGTGAGAGGAGGATCGTAAAGACATTGCATCCTTGCTTCACTCCGGTTTCCACCTTGAATGGTTCAGTGAGTTGGTTGTTGTGGATTACTCTGAACTCAAAGTTCTCTTATAGGGACCTTACGACATTGACAAGTTTCTTGGGGATGCCATAATGTTGTAGGATCTTCCACATAGATTCTCGGTGCAGGCTGTCGAAGGCCTTCTCAAAGTCCACAAAGACCACATAAAAGGATCCATTCCACTCGTGAGACTGCTCAAGGATCTGCCTCAGTGTGAAGATGTGGTCGATGCAGGATTTGCCCTTCCTAAAGCGTACCTGTTCCTGGCGTAGGATGTCGTCCACAGTTGTTATGATGCTTTGAAGAATGATGCGGCTAAAGATCTTGCTGGAAAGGGATAGTAAGTCGATTCCTCGCCAGTTGTTGCAGTTTCCCAGATCTCCTTTCTTGGGAAATTTGACTATGATTCCGGTTTTCTAGTCATTTGGTGCTTTCTCACAATTCCATATCTTTTGGAGAATCTGGCAAAGAAGCTTCGGCGTCTCTGTGTCTTCTACCTTCAGTATCTCGGGAGACACTGCATCATCGTTGGGTGCCTTCCCATTCTTCAGCTTGTGAATTTCCTGCTTGACCTCCTCAATAGTGATGTCGTCGCAGCTAATGTCACGGTCCTCTTCTGATTCAGGAATGTCAGCGAGTACTGGTAGGTCTGGGCGATTCAGGATATACTCAAAGTGTTGCTTCCATCTTTTTAGCTTCTCCCCCTCCACTGGGACATAGGTTCCAACTTCATGTCTCACTGGAAGGTCGTGGTAATGACTATAGTCGCCCTTCAGCTTCTTTGTGTTCTGATACACCGTCTTCATGTCTTTCTGCCTGCTGCTGCCTCCGCCTCCTTTGCTAGCCTCTATGTGTATTTTATCCTGTCTCTCTTTGCTGATTTATTCACCTCCTTGTCTTTTCTTCCATACTCCTTTAAAATTTTCTCTTTCAGTCTTGGTGATTTTGAATCCAATCTCTTCTTAATCTATCTTCTCTCTTCTATGCGAGTCCATGTCTCTTCTGATATCCACTCTGTCTTCCTATTATTCCTATAACCTAACACTTCTTCTCCTGCTTAATTCATTCCTCTGTTAAAATTGTCGATGGTCAGCGCTCTCTCATCTTCTAGATCACTAAACCTATTCCTTAGGGCCAGCCTGAGCTCTTCCTTCACTTTTGGATTTTTCATCTTGACCACATCAAAGCGTTTATTCCTGGAGACCCCTATCCTAACTTTCCAAATCTTCAAAGTCAACCTTTTGAAATTTTCATTATTTAATTGTGAAATTATTGGACTAGTCTTAGAAAAGGATAACTAAAACTATATATAACTATAACACAGAACTTGTCGTTGATGTAAGAAGTATCATTGAAGTAATGGTTATTTTTTACTTTAAACTCCTCGGCCTTGGACAGAAGACTGCTAGGTCAAGATGGAGACAGTCTGTGTTACTTTAGACATAACAATGAAAAGCATAGTATAAAAACCATATCAAAGAAACATTTCTATTCTTTGTGTTCACTTAATGAGCTTTTTGTTTCGGATTGTGTAGGCGTCATGTGGATTAGAAATTATGTAAGGTAAGTAAGGACAAAAGGATAGTTTACCTGTTACTGGTATAGATGAGTGAGACCTTAGCCAGAGTTTTGTTTGATAATACGAGAACCAATGACAAGATATATAAAATTGATTGGATTGGATAGCTCAAATTTGAAATTGAATTTATGCGATATTTGTTCCGTATATTTTGGGAAACTGGTGACTTTGAAATTAGATAAATGTAAGGAAAGGACAGAAGAAAGAAAATCTATGACTAATAGAACTTTGTAGCAAATGTAGTACGTCTCATGTGTCCACAATACTATTTGCGAATTCACACAGACTTTTACTGTTCAAGAGATATATGATATTGCTTCCCCCATTCGTACTGATGAGTATAAACGCACCTATGAAGCTAAATATTTTACATGTGCTTACCTACAAACTTGTACCTATTGAGGAAATAAACATATATTGCCACAAGACATATTTACAGTTTCTGATCATTCTGCCGTTCAACATACATGCAGAGACAGATAATTTCAGCATAATATTTTTATTCACTGACAGCTACGTATTTGCTCTCTTTAACCAGCTTTTGTAAACTGATCTTAATAATGATTTGTTTTTTTAAAGTTATTGCCTTAATTGTATCTCATAATATCTTCAAACGTAACTTAGACAATTTAAATTAAAAAATAATAAGCCATACAGTATAACACAAGAGATAAATGGACAATTTCTGATGGTTAAGCTTAGCTTATGTCTGGTCAAAGAAATGCCGTTTAGAAGAAACTCCATTCAAAGCCTACTTCTCTGGAAACAATGGTACATTTGAAGGTGGTATCACTTATTTTAATTGTATCGCGAGAAAACAATAATAAGAGTAGAATAGAGATTCTACTGGCCGGGTGTAGGAGGAAATGTTAAAAACTGGTGTCGTAGTTGAGGTCAGTGTTTCGCACGAAAAAGGCCATATAAAGCTAACCGAGCCCCAATGAAAATTTATAATATGGGTGCACCAACGGAACGAATCGCCATAGACATTTTGGGACCCTTCCCTGTGTCAAATCATGGAAACAAGTATGTGGTTGTGATAGGGGACTATTTCACGAAATGGATAGAAGCCTTCGCGATGCCAGACCAGGAGGCAGAGACTGTGGCAAAAATTCTACTGTTGCTGTCTCGGAGCTTATATCTCCCCTAAGAAAATTTGATTATAACACAATCTCTCTCTCTCTCTCTCTCTCTCTCTATATATATATATATATATATATATATATATATATATATATATATATATATATATATATATATATATATATATATATATATATATATATATATATATATATATATACATATATATATATTCAAATGCACACACTTCAACCTTTTTGCAGGAAAGGTGAGATTAATGTTCAAATGTTACAATGCTGGGATTATCCATTACCTGGTTACAATGAAACAGGCATAATCAATTTTAATATTTCAAAGAACCATACTCTTGTAAATGTAATAAGAATAAAAAAGTTAAAAAAACATCACATTCCAAACATGAATTTGGATGTTATTTTCATTGAATATAAGTAAATGTGGTTTTCAAACTTATTTCAAGATCTCGAATGGGCAAATACGTGTTGCGCTAGCTAACACGCGACATTTATGATGATCAATGTTATTTAGACTCCGACCTACTTTAGTTAGTTTACTTAGTTTAACGTGATTTGGATGTTATATTTGGGCACAGTTTAAATATTGTAAAAAATATTTACATGAATATTTCTGTTTTCAATATGATGCTTTAACTAACTTACCTTATGTACTTTCGGTTTATGTCATCGCGAGCAGGATGAGTGATTGTTTTATATCAATTATTGTATAAATGTACACCAATATTGTGGTGGTTGATAACAAAACTTATCCAAACACCAGTGTACCGTTTGAAAAAGTAGGTTTCTCTCTGTATAGGAAAACGAATTGCCCAAACTGCATACCCTGTTTATTTATATGCATATAATAGTTACGTCGATACGTTCTAGAAAGGTCCTACCACCACGCTTTGCAAATTAACAAGGATTTTATCTCGATAAGCGACAACAGTGGATACAAATTAAAGAGACGTTATACAACTCCAGTAGAACTGTACAGTGTCTATATGATTAAACACCTTGATTAAACAACATTTAGAAAACAATACTAAGTAGGTCTGAACGTTTACTGAACAACCCACGAGATTGTAAAATACTTTTATTAACCCCGACGTTTTCCAGCATATATGGAAAATTTGTGAGTAAACCATTACACTGGTCTAACACGTGTATGAACACAATAATATATCTAATGTGATCCACATTGCTTTGTTTAACTACGTCGCTATCGATATATACTTGATCTATAATCAATCAAGCAATCCTCTCTGCGCCGTCTGGTGCTTGAGTCAACAGCAAAGGAGCACGATTTCGGTCTGTCTGCAGCTATTGCTGGGGTGGTCTGCAGGGTGAGGCCTCTGGTCTTAAGGTCTCTCTCCACGGTTTGTCGCCAGTTCTCTTTGAGTCTGCGACGGTTCCTTTTCCCCGTCCATTTCAGTGACACCCTTGATAGTGAGTCAGGGGGCATTCTGCAGACATGGCCGAGCCATCTTCATCGCTGAGTTGCAATGATCTCAGAGATGGTACTTGAACCCGCTCTGTGCCGGAGTTCTTCGTTTGAGATCATGTTTGGCCAGAAGATCCTCATGATCCGTCGCAGGCACATGGTTTGGATGACTTTGAGCTTGTGTTCTATGTTCGCAGTGGACTTCCAGAAATCTGAACCGTACAAAAGGACGCTCAACACGTTGCTCTTGAAGATACGGATCTTTGTGTGGACGCTAAGGTTTCTTGTCCTCCAGATGGGCTTCACCATTGCGAAGGTCTGATTGGCCTTGCTGATTCTTGTGACGACTTCTCTTGTGCAATCTCCATCCGTGTCGACCTTACTGCCCAGGTACGTGAAATCATCTAGTTCTTGCAAGGGCTGGTCGTTGATTGTGTTCTTCATCAAGACCTTTGTCTTCCCTATATTGACTCGAAGACCTATGGTGTTTGCTGCCTGTACCAACTGTTGTGTCTTTTGTTGGATATCCTGGTACCTGCTTGCCAGCAACCCGATGTCGTTGGCATAGCCCAGGTCATCAAGCATTGACGTCAACGTCCACTGTATTCCTTGTCTCTTGCTCTCTGTGGTTCGGTGCATGACGCAGACAATTACCAGTGAGAGGAGGATCGTAAAGACATTGCATCCTTGCTTCACTCCGGTTTCCACCTTGAATGGTTCAGTGAGTTGGTTGTTGTGGATTACTCTGCACTCAAAGTTCTCTTATAGGGACCTTACGACATTGACAAGTTTCTTGGGGATGCCATAATGTCGTAGGATCTTCCACATAGATTCTCGGTGCAGGCTGTCGAAGGCCTTCTCAAAGTCCACAAAGACCACATAAAAGGATCCATTCCACTCGTGAGACTGCTCAAGGATCTGCCTCAATGTGAAGATGTGGTCGATGCAGGATTTGCCCTTCCTAAAGCGTACCTGTTCCTGGCGTAGGATGTCGTCCACAGTTGTTATGATGCTTTGAAGAATGATGCGGCTAAAGATCTTGCTGGAAAGGGATAGTAAGTCGATTCCTCGCCAGTTGTTGCAGTTTCCCAGATCTCCTTTCTTGGGAAATTTGACTATGATTCCGGTTTTCTAGTCATTTGGTGCTTTCTCACAATTCCATATCTTTTGGAGAATCTGGCAAAGAAGCTTCGGCGTCTCTGTGTCTTCTACCTTCAGTATCTCGGGAGACACTGCATCATCGTTGGGTGCCTTCCCATTCTTCAGCTTGTGAATTTCCTGCTTGACCTCCTCAATAGTGATGTCGTCGCAGCTGATGTCACGGTCCTCTTCTGATTCAGGAATGTCAGCGAGTACTGGTAGGTCTGGGCGATTCAGGATATACTCAAAGTGTTGCTTCCATCTTTTTAGCTTCTCCCCCTCCACTGGGACATAGGTTCCAACTTCATGTCTCACTGGAAGGTCGTGGTAATGACTATAGTCGCCCTTCAGCTTCTTTGTGTTCTGATACACCGTCTTCATGTCTTTCTGCCTGCTGCTGCCTCCGCCTCCTTTGCTAGCCTCTATGTGTATTTTATCCTGTCTCTCTTTGCTGATTTATTCATCTCCTTGTCTTTTCTTCCATAGTCCTTTAAAATTTTCTCTTTCAGTCTTGGTGATTTTGAATTCAATCTCTTCTTAATCTATGTTCTCTCTTCTATGCGAGTCCATGTCTCTTCTGATATCCACTCTGTCTTCCTATTATTCCTATAACCTAACACTTCTTCTCCTGCTTAATTCATTCCTCTGTTAAAATTGTCGATGGTCAGCGCTCTCTCATCTTCTAGATCACTAAACCTATTCCTTAGGGCCAGCCTGAGCTCTTCCTTCACTTTTGGATTTTTCATCTTGACCACATCAAAGCGTTTATTCCTGGAGACCCCTATCCTAACTTTCCAAATCTTCAAAGTCAACCTTTTGAAATTTTCATTATTTAATTGTGAAATTATTGGACTAGTCTTAGAAAAGGATAACTAAAACTATATATAACTATAACACAGAACTTGTCGTTGATGTAAGAAGTATCATTGAAGTAATGGTTATTTTTTACTTTAAACTCCTCGGCCTTGGACAGAAGACTGCTAGGTCAAGATGGAGACAGTCTGTGTTACTTTAGACATAACAATGAAAAGCATAGTATAAAACCATATCAAAGAAACATTTCTATTCTTTGTGTTCACTTAATGAGTTTTTTGTTTCGGATTGTGTAGGCGTCATGTGGATTAGAAATTATGTAAGGTAAGTAAGGACAAAATGATAGTTTACCTGTTACTGGTATAGATGAGTGAGACCTTAGCCAGAGTTTTGTTTGATAATACGAGAACCAATAACAAGATATACAAAATTGATTGGATTGGATAGCTCAAATTTGAAATTGAATTTATGCGATATTTGTTCCGTATATTTTGGGAAACTAGTGACTTTGAAATTAGATAAATGTAAGGAAAGGACAGAAGAAAGAAAATCTATGACTAATAGAACTTTGTAGCAAATGTAGTACGTCTCATGTGTCCACAATACTATTTGCGAATTCACACAGACTTTTACTGTTCAAGAGATATATGATATTGCTTCCCCCATTCGTACTGATGAGTATAAACGCACCTATGAAGCTAAATATTTTACATGTGCTTACCTACAAACTTGTACCTATTGAGGAAATAAACATATATTGCCACAAGACATATTTACAGTTTCTGATCATTCTGCCGTTCAACATACATGCAGAGACAGATAATTTCAGCATAATATTTTTATTCACTGACAGCTACGTATTTGCTCTCTTCAACCGGCTTTTGTAAACTGATCTTAATAATGATTTGTTTTTTTAAAGTTATTGTCTTAATTGTATCTCATAATATCTTCAAACGTAACTTAGACAATTTAAATTAAAAAATAATAAGCCATACAGTATAACACATGAGATAAATGGACAATTTTTGATGCTTAAGCTTAGCTTATGTCTGGTCAAAGAAATGCCGCTTAGAAGAAACCCCATTCAAAGCCTACTTCTCTGGAAACAATAGTACATTTGAAGGTGGTATCACTTATTTTAATTGTATCGCGAGAAAACAATAATAAAAGACAATATAGAAATATAAGCACGCAAATGTTAATTGAGTGGAATCACTCGTTATGTATAAGCTAAGACCAAATAAATGAACGTGTCTTTATCTCAGTTGTATTCGAATAATTTATCGTCTTCTTCAGTTCAATTGCAATGAGTATGTGTACTGTGTCTTCTATAGATGGCAAATCTATATCTTTAGGGAAAATACGTGTTAACTTTAACTACCAAACGACATTTATGATGATAAATAGTTTTTAACTCCATTCCCATTCAGGTCAGCATGTTCCACATGAAGTTTATTTTATACCTGGTTACTTAGTGAATTATTTATTACCGATATTTTCTTTAATATATATTTGTATTGTGTCTTGCGTTCAAGTCTAATTATAAACGCTACAACTGATTGGATTGTGTAGATGTCGTTAGAGAAATAATCAATTAAATGAATGCCTTAAAATAAATTTCATGGCATTGAAATCAAACGAAAGAAAACCCTTTAGCAGATTTCTAAATTTAATTAAAATTTAATTAAGCCTGGCACAAATTTAATTTCAACTTGTTAAATTTAGTCCATCAATTTTCAACCTGATACATTTCGTCTGTAAAAAAAATTCGGAGAGTTTGCGAACACCATGTTTTTCTTAAAGAATAATCGTAATAGGTTAACAAGGAAACTAAACGCCATTTTTCAATTCAATTTTTGTCGAGACATTCAAATGAATCTTCATAGATAACAGATAATCAGAAATAGCTTGTTAAAATAAAACTAAGATTACAGGTTAATTGACAGAGTTATGGCACACTGTAACAGGTGATCACCCTTTGGTTAAAATGTCTCGGGAACCAATATCAAGCAAACTATGTTGCATGACATATGAATTTGCATCACAAATCTGTAATATTGATGCTGTCTGTGTAAAATGTGTAAAATGATATATTGTGATTGAATCACAGTTACTCGTAAATTATAATTTATCTAGTAAACTCTACTTTCAAAGGCTATTCGATTACAAACTACATATTCAAATACCATATGTGCTTTCATGTTAAACGGAACAAAGTAAAGGTACAACGTTTGAGTAGAAAGTTTTCACTTATTTCTACTCCTTACTGCCTACATTATTTCCATTAAAATACCATGTTTTATAAACGATTGAGCGCAATGTAATTTAAAACCTGTATATTACTCCGCGCGTTTTGTAAGTTCAATAATTAATCAATCCCATTTCAGATCCTCACACACACACACACACCACATACAGACACACAAACACACACACACACACACACAACATGCCAGAGAATGTACCGTTGAAACGTAAAGATGCTTTTTAAAGAAATTCGCTACTACAATCGAGGTTTCTTTTTCTTGTATCTCGGCCAATTATCTGCCCAATACTTTCATTAAAATGCAACTGTGTGCAGTTACCTTGGTTAGTTTACCTCATAATAGAAAAATAAAAATAAAATAATTAAAATAGACTATATATATATATATATATATATATATATATATATATAACTGTGAATGAAATTAATAAAGATTCATGAAAAAAATATTAGTGAAAATATATTAAAAACGTTCTAAATTGACCGATAAAAATGTATTAGCAAACTAATCTTTAAATATGTAATTGACCAGCAGACGCTATCACATAACAATATACCGTATATTGTTGTCTTCAATTCCAGCCGAGTCATAAGACTAGACGACCTGGTGCTTGAAAAATGTGACTAGGTGAAGCATGATACTTGTCTGCAGCAAGATGCCCAAATGCTAGATATCATTATTCACTGTCACTCTGTTACTGCTGTGACTGAACGATTTAACGCTACATTAAAAATCCTCCACCAACACAAATAAAATGTGCACAGTGTCGACTCTCTCTCTCTCTCTCTCTCTCTCTCTATATATATATATATATATATATATATATATATATATATATATATATATATATATATATATATATATATATATATATATATATATATATATATATATGCGTGCAATCAACACAGTGAGAAAATAAAACTTTCTGAGAGCACCTCAGCCATCTCCTATAATGTCCTATAAACTCTACCAAACACCCACACTTATACCGACACACCAAAATCCATTTCAGCCATAATTATCTGTCAATGTGTAATTTTGGAACAAATCAAGTCACACGATGATGGAACAAATCAAGTCTTAATATGATGTAATAAATCAAGTCACAAAATGATGGAACAAATAAAGTCACAAGATGATGGAGAAAATCAAGTCACAAGATGATGAAATAACCTTCTGAATATTTTTTACTAACTGTATGCCTCAAAAATGTGTTCTTGAATGAAAACACCTCTTCCATTCCAATTCAAATTATTACAATGCCACAGAGGGACACACCAAAACCCATTTCATCCAAAATTATCTGTCGTCAGAGTGTAATTTTAGAACAAATCAAGTCTCAAGATGATGGAACAAATCAAGTCTTAATATGATGTAACAAATCAAGTAACAAGATGATGGAAGAAATTAAGTCACAAGAAGATGGAAGAACTTTCTGAATATTTGTTAATATCTGTATTTCTAGAATGTGTACCAGAATGAAAACACCTCTTCCATTTCATTAAAATTTACTACAATGCCACAGAGGGATAGAGAGAGTTAAAAGTACACATATTCATGCAGTGTCAATAAAAAACACACCATAGTTTTTTATCAGAATCGCAAAACCAAGAGACCCTTACGCTTTCTTTCTGATCTATCACCTTTAGATGTTGGTATGAAATTTCACATCAGGCCTAACGTATCGGCTTACATTGTCAGTCTTCCATTTGTATCTCTTCCATGATACAAGTCTTCATCATCATCAATTTATCTTTCTTCTTAACCACACTCCGCTTTGTCCTCAAGTTTTCATTATTTTTCTTCTCTTTTCCCTTAGGGTACAAGGAAACCCAGTGTCCCTTCTCCTGTCCTTTCTCATGTATCATGACTTTTGTCTCTCATGAACAAAGCAGGTATTCTGGAGATACATTTCCATTTGCCTAGAACAGAGAGAGAGAGAGAGAGAGAGAGAGAGAGAGAGAGAGAGAGAGAGAGAGAGAGAAAGAGATAGAGAGCGTACGTCAGCAGAACTTGTACTCTTTCGCACTAAACTCATCAAATGAACGGCCCGGAGGGTAAGTTCTGTTGCCACTTATGTCTGCGAATTATGCTTTCGTACGACTAATATCAAATCGTTGACCAGAATATCGATATGTGCTGACTCTTCCAACTTTAAAGTCACACTAAAATTGTATGCTTTATTTCGGAAACATGCATGTTCGAGATTAAAACCCTTAAGCGTTTCTGACACTCGTTAAAATGGCACTTTTCTGAATGAAGACATGGTACAAAATATTCATTTTTACTAGGCAGAAAAAGTAAAGATCTCCATTGGTGGATTAAAGGTTTAATTGCACTTGCCCTAATGAAAACAACGTTTTATTTCCTTTATCCATGTTATTAGTTATAACGCAAGTATATGCGAAGCCATTAATCATCGGTCAAAGACGAGAACAAAGACGACAAAGGTCGAGACTGCCGACTACACGTATTATCCTGAGCCAAATTTTAGAAGTCGCGCAAAACACTATGTAGTGGAACCAAACAATAATGACCATATTAGTCCGAAAGGCCAGAACAAAAGCAGTGTCCTGTTTTTCCAAACACTTGGTAGAAAACATTACTGAATTGATAACAAATGATATCTATGGATGTCAAAAGAATCATTCCAATTATCTTCAACACTTTACATGTCTGATGATTAGTCAAGAAGAATAATTGGACGAGTATCTGGCGCACGCTTCGAGTCTCATCTCAGAAGAAGTTGTGTTGCATCAGTGGTATAAAGAATTGTGTGATCATTCCTTGCCTCCACTGATTGCTCGAGAAATCCATTACATCAAAGATCTCTTGGCCTGTTGTGCGGAGACTTTGCAAAGGAAGAGCTGCTTTTGAGACATTTTCAAGCAAAAGGTCAGGACTGAATTGATGATTTATACTTATCTGTGTAAACAAACAAGACAAAACACTGTAAAATAGATACAGGTGAACTTTATTACCTTTTGAACAACAGATAATACGCTGCTTCCTGGAATCCAGTCATGTGTTTTAAAGTTGAACTGGACCATTGCGAACATCAAGATCATCAAGCTTATGTCATTTATATTTGTATTTCAAGCAAGCGACCGGTATAAGGTATTCCTTAACTTCTCATTTGTTTATCCTTTTCGAATATGTGAGTAATCATCATTTTTAAGGATACAATATATCGGAAAATGATATGATTCATCTGTGTATTTCATACCCAATTTTAGGATAACGGGAAACAACTCTGTATAGACTTCAAGATAATCCATTATACTGGAACCAGTATTTGCGAAAACTATTTTACATTCCCATCCTTACCATTGATGTCCATATTAAAACGTTTTCTACACCTCTACAAATGACAAACTGTTTTCCTTATTTTGCAGTAGGTACCGGAGAAAATTTATCTACATCATAAATGTCTTCTGCCTTTCGAAAATTTTCAAATTATGATTTTGTAACAAGACCATGAACTCGTTTATCCGAGAAATAAATATCTCGACTGGATGAAATTGGCTTCATTATATAACGAGATCCCTCTTCCTACCTTCTCCGTAAATGAAGCATTTCCTTTGTCAATAAGAACGTTACCAGTTGGCGATTCCGCGTGCAATACAATATATATATATATATATATATATATATATATATATATATATATATATATATATATATATTCATAGTCAGGATAGACGATGCAGTTACACAACCTGAGTTCATTTGAGTTATCTGCTCCTGCGCACAACGAAAATATTTATATCCCTCAAAATAGTTCGAAATAGTTTGTCCGCAACAGATCGTGTGTTTCAAATTCCTACTAAGCCGAAACGCATACAGTACAGTGTCAAAGCTATGTTATACTTTATAAGTCATTCAATGTTCCAGCACAATAACGAAATGTATATACTGCACACGTCATTACCATTATGAACATGGTAGTGGTCTTGACTGTCTTAACTAACTCAATCCAAATTTTGTCCACAGTGTCGATTCATTGTATCCATATGTCGAGTTTAAAGTCTTTTTTCCGCTCAAATTTTATATTGCTATTGCTATTATGTGCCTAAATAAAACAACAAATGAAGCAAACTAATACGTGCATTGAAGGTCATAATATATTTTATTGTGCTTGGAATCAAAGGGAAAATCTAAAATGAAAGTATAGTCTTCTGAATTAAATCCTAAACTAGTCCTAAGAGATTTATAACCAGTGCAAAACTAACAGATTTTATAACAAGTCCAAACCTAGCAGATCTTTAATTGGTCCAAAAGGATAGAGTGCTCAGAACAAATTGCAAATTAAAGATGTGCTAAGAAAGCTCACCAATGCTACAAAGGTAACGAATACGCAGTCATTTGGCCATATTAAACTCTCTCTTAAATATACACTTTCTGATACAATATTGGAACCATAATGTCCGCGTACATAATATTCCACCCATAATAGTACCAACATCATATCCAAGACAGAATAGTATATTATCATGAAACATAGATATATCGATATTAGTCAGAGTACAAACGTCCTCCTCTATGCAATATGTATAATACATCACCAGGTTATTTTTTGCCATACTCGGTAACACAAGTAGTGCCTCGTCCTCACACAAAACGAATTAAACTGATTTCATAAAAATAATTTCGAAAGTAAAATAAGAGAATTATTATCCTTATTCATTTCAAGATTGATGTACAGGTCTAATCAGTTTACATCAGCAGGGAACAAAGACGAATTACAGTCACAGTGGTATTGTTGCTATAAAAATTGATTTTAAAACAAGATTCATGCTGGTGTGAGATTGATGTTTTGTGCTAATTGATTTTACAGTTAGAGTCTTAATCATAGAAGTAGAGATGCTAATAAAAAGAATCTGAACTGTTGCATGAAAGGAAAAATTAGATTAGAAAAGATTGTTAAGAACTGTTTTCTGTCTCAATCGTCCAGAAGATGGTTCCAAGAAAACGACATACTTGTTAGCAAGTTCATTGCGTTCTATCTTTTTTAACCAGATATAATCGATGTCGCCATGCCTTTTGCTTGATTTAACCAACACACGTATATAATGTCGGCGACGGGGGGGGGGTTGTTGTACCATAAATGAAGAATAGTTTTAAACATAAAATGAACACACATGTGTCTTGATCATGAGTCAACGTACGTTTACAAAGTAATTTTTCAACTCCTTAAAATTTCATTTCAAATTATATTAAATCAAAAAATTTAATGTCTAGTTAATGGAGTGTGTGCACTATTTTTAGCACATTCTCTGGTTTTCGAACGATATTTTGAACTTTATTAAAACTGGAAATATTTGTTTGCACCTGACTTCAAGTTGTTTAGATTCAAATATGAATTAATCACTAAGTAGACCTACCTCTTCCTCTCCTCCTCCTCCTCCTCATCATCATCATCAGTCTCTTGACCTAGTGTGTTCGTTGAGGTACTGTGCTACTGAAGATCTGACCAGTTCCTTCCACGTGTCTCAATCAATTGCTACTGTCGGTGTCTCCGCAAAACCTTTCCTGGTCCTTTCTGTGATGTTGTCAGTCCACAATGTTCTCTGTCTACCTCACCTTCTGTCACCCTGGACGCTGCCCTGCAGTTCTGTTGTGGATAGACTGTTGGCTCTAGTGACATGGCCAAACCACATCAGCTTAATCATTTTGACAGTGGTGAGGAGGTCTTCATAAAGACCATCTTTGTACCTAATGGTGTTACGCACCTCTACATTTGTGATGTGGTCCGTGTATGAGATGCCTTGAATGGTTATGTAGCATCTAATTTCAGGTGCATGGATTCGTCGTTGTAATGCCTCTGTCATGGTTCAGGTCGCACATGAATACAAAAGGAATGAGATGACTAGTGCTCTCAATAGTCTGATTTTATTTTACAGACAGATATCCCTTTCTCTCCGAATGGGTCTTAGTTTAGAGATAACGGCCGTTGTTTGTGCTGCTCGTAACAAACATTCCTTTATGGATCCCTCTTCGGTGACATTGTTTGCCATCGCAGACGGATTTCTGCTTAGTTCAGATGGACGTTTTGGTGGATTCAGTGGCATTTTATCTGTATATGCTTCTCTCGGCCTTTTATGCTTATTACAAGTAAATATTGTTTATCAGTCTTATAATATTCCAGCGTTCAGTCAGCAACATATGTACTCTATCTTTTCTGTCAGAGAAACTGTCCATGTATGCTATCTGCCTGTCTTAATATCTACTCTTATACGTTCACTCCCAGTCTCTGCACACACAGTCTGTGCAGTCCCTGTCTCCCCAATATAAAGTGTTAGGGTAAGAGATTTGAATAGAAACTGCATATAAATGACAGTGAAACGTAAATAAATAACATCCCAAAAACTATTTAACATTAACTGTAACCATACTATTGAAAAGTACACAGTAATTTTTCCAACAAATGGGCACACAGTTAGAATAATTTTGTCGTCTCCACTATAATAATTCGTTGCCAATAATCATAAGGGCTAGTTATCAAACAGTAATATAGAGCAACTTAAATTCATGAATGTGCGAAACGTCACTTGAGAATGTTTCCAAGACACATAAATAGAGATGAAAAGCATAATTAAATGTATGTATGTATGTATGTATGTATGTATGTATGTATGTATGTATGTATGTATGTATGCTCTTAAAAACAGTGAAAAAGGTAAAGTGAAAACAACAGCCTTTGAAACATTTAAGAAATAATTTATTTCCTTCGAAAGAGAAGATAGAAAAGAAGAATAAGAACTAAAGGTTTTAAGAAATTAAGTCCAGATATAAAACAGGCACAGTACATTGTAGAAGCCTTAGTAACGAAATGATCTTATGAAGTCAAGATCGACTCATTATGACAAATTCAACATGAAAGTCGATGATGTGTACTATAGGCCAGTATGGCCCTGTTAAATCTTCAGTTATTCGTTGTTCCGCAGACAATAATATACCGGTGTCTGAATGTCTAATAAATTTAAATACATAATTTTTCCAAGAATTTGGTATAAGCATTCAAATATTTCTAGAGAAACGAATTAATCGTTTAAAATCCAAATAGTCTGAAGGTAATTTAAAATATAACTCAATTGGTCTCAACAGATGAAACAAAATACCTTACACCCAAACATTCAAAAGCCTGACTCAAATAGTTTACGAAACATCGCTATTACATCTAAGGTCTGCGCAACTTCTGAAACACCTTAATTGCGAAACAGACGGAAATTTCATCATGTTTACATCTTAAAGTTTCGTACTCCCAATATGTCCATGGCAAAGACTAATCATTGTGATCAAATAATAAAATAAATTAGAAAGTCGTTTACTCCACTGAGTGATTTCTAAATCAAGGTCGGCAACTAAGTCGAATTTTTTTCTTCATATTAATAGGTGTTGTAAAAGGATTCAAGTTAAATTGAATTCTTTGAAAATAAATGCCAAATGAAGTAAAGAAGATTATTTCAAATGTAATGGAATGGAATAAAAATAACCTTTAAATCAAACTAATCAACAAAGAATTAAATTAAATCAAATATAAAATAAACCAGATTAAAGTAAAACGTACCCATTTAACGAAAAGAAAGATTTGTGTGAGAAAGTTTTTCTTTAGATTAATTAAACATAAAGAAAAAATAAGACCTGTTTTAAAATATGTACATTATATTAATGATAACACATTTCTACACTCGAAAAAGTGCAATTGTTATTAAATTACTCTGTCCCTATAATGTGCCTGATATCAAGAGTTAGTTCCCGTAAAATCGTGTTTTATTCATGTCAAATTCGTTTATGTAAACCTAAACCAAAACACATTAAGAATTAAAAAAATTAAACTACGATTAAATAAATGCTAATTAATTCATAAATTGATAATATCCGAATAAACATGCAAATATTTAACTGATATTTAAACTCACATGAACATGATAACAGGACATTTTCAAAGATGTAGCATGAAGGAAAATCACAGAAAAGAAAGATTAAATTAAAAGTATTACATTTTTTTGAACACATTATGACGTAACCTAATCGTAAAAATCTGATATTGTCAATACCCACATTTAAAGAAAGGCTGAATTACAGAAGAACGCGGATAATGCAGATATGGAAAAGACCATTAGACTGTGAAACAGTCGTCATATAGTTCAACATAGCCACACATAACTGACACAAATGCAACAATTACAGCAGATTGTAGAGCACATTGTAAAGAAAGTCCTGATTACGTCAATATATGTTGTACTCATGGTGATTTGCAATGTCATCAACCTGAAAATGAAATAAATCCCTTACACGCCATTGTTTTATGTGCATTGACATTCACTGGTTAAATCAAATATCTATATGTTTCAAAACCTGTTGTTTTTTTTAACAATATTCAGCTATAGTTGTTCTTGGTGGCTAGAATGTTTCGTAACTCGTGTTGTTTCTTGAAACACGCAATATGAATATGTATTTGAAAATGCAGCATGGTCCATACAATTATTCTATTTGGTGACGTGATGTTAGCGTATTTAATAAAAACGTTTAATAGCGTGTTTAACTTTGTATAATAACATTATACCATCGACAAACTCTTAAATCGAGAAGTCTTTCTACCATCTCATTCGTCACCTTAGTTTAATGAGACATAGCAAAGATAAGTAGTATTTTTGATAGATTTCTAACTTAATTATAATTTGAAAGAAATTACATTCTCTTAACGACACTTATTGATGTAACAAAATCGATGTCGAAAAGGTCTTAATATGTTTTAATAAGGTACAATGACAGTAAACATGACGAGTTTTGTTTGTTATGTCTGTGACACTTTTGAAATTCCTTAATAATAGGCATCACGCTTTTGATGTTTTTAAACTTTTATTAATTCCCGTCTTTAACAGCTGCCAAGAGAGCTCAAACTGACAGACAGATTAAATAGCAGGATATGGGAGGGACATAACCATACTATTTAAACAGGGTTTTCTCACAGTAATGCTTATGTATCCGCTTTCGCAATGAAAACTTCCAGGATATCGCGATGGGGATTGAGGTCGTGAGGGAGACGTTGTTAATTACAATAATATACATACTCTTTTTATTTTAAATATCATTTTTGACCGAATATCTTTAATAGATCTAGACGTTGTATGTATGTATGTATGTATAAAGATATATATATATATATATATATATATATATATATATATATGCATGTATGTCTATATATATATATGCATGTATGTCTATATATATAAAATTTAATAAAGCGGCAAGTATTTATGGGTGTGTTTTGAAACGATTCAAACATTGTGTAACTAAATGAGACATAATTCTATGAAATATGTTCTGTACTAAACATTTATTAAACTGAATGTCCCTGATTTGACCAAATGAAGAGAGTTTTTCAACTTCATTCCACCAAACTTTTTTTATTGTTTCACATATCGTGTCAAAATGTGTAAGACTCTCTTTTCCAACGGATGAGCAATATGACTAAATATTCTTTTGACAAATGTAACAGTGCAACTCACTGCAGGTTGCGCCGATTAGTAAGAAGTTGTCAGTATTGTTCATGAGACCACAATCGTTAGGATTTCCGTTTGTAGGATTCAAGAAAAAGAGCCCAGGCGGAGCTGGGACCGGGTCACCATTAAGATCAATCCAAGTACCATCAGCGTTTTCAACGGCTTGCACCCAATAACTACATCCACCTGCAAGAAGATTTATAGCTTACCTCAGAAATAGCGTAGTTAAATATGCAGGACAATCTTTAGTTCTAATTTGCCCAGGACTGTAATTTTAATACATTATTACTATTATGCGTCATATGTTTAAGACTCTAATGTCATTGCAATTACATTGTTTATAATTAAAAAATAATTTGATATTGTCAATATGCATGAAATCCTTGTAACGCATTTGCATATTATAAGTATAACAAACAAACCCAAACAATAAATCCAAAAACAATATAGCCTTATAATTCTGAATTAGCCAAGCTGTGACACACACACACACGCACACACACACACACACACACACACACACACACACACACACACAGAGAGAGAGACTGCGACTCACAAATATAAGTTCAAACATGTTTGCTCATAGTACTTCGACTTTAGTGAGGACAAAACACCAGCGAGAGGTCTGTGGAAAGGAATCTGACCTCCCTTTAGGCGAGATGCGTCTTTATTTCCTGCATACTAAGACGCTTTAGATATCGAGGTGTTACGATATCATTCATTTCCAATGGCAGGAACGATAAAGAAAAATACCCTAGCATACGATATATGAAGATTTCGATCTAATGTGATAGGGTATGAATTTAGTGCATGTATTAGATCAAGAAAAATAATTATATAGCCTTTTAGTCGGTAAGGTACTTCTAGCTACCATTAACTCATACCTCGTCACAACTCCCTTCCACCTCATTCGCTTGTCTCTTTTATAATACCTCAACTAGGATATAAAAAACTATAAAATGTGCAATATCTTCGTTTCATTTGCATCTGCAATTTGTAGAAGTTAAAGTGATGATTCTAATTTGATAATGAAAATCTAACTAGGTAACGGCAACTGCACGTCTAATAAAGAACGTGTTCAAGTGCTGTATGTGTGTGATTTGGATTTCTAACGTAGTTTAAACACTGATGCAGTCATAACGCACCGATATTTGCAGTGCAGCAGTTTATAGTTTATTGTGAGCACTGGAGCATCATGCCGCAGATATTGAACATGAAGTTCCACCCAGTCATATTATCCCGACACCAGGCCGTCCAGTTCAAAGACTACTCTTGTAATGCTGTATATGGTATGATTCGCCAAGGATCAAACTCAAGATCTCCCGCATCCTTGGCGGACTCTTTATCCACTAGGTTACCTGAGCAGTGTTCATGTGCAAATCTATAAATCAACGCCATACATAGTATATTATACTTCTGTGTTTTGGGGCAGTGTCTTGCAAAGACAAAAACTCTTATTCCACAAATCTTTCTGATATGTGCATATGTTTATATGTATAAGCGTGTGTATCCTGTAAACGTGTGGTGGTTGTTTGCGTGGGGTGGGGGTGGGGGTTTGTCCGTAAATTAGCTCCATCATTTGTGTATTATATATTAGAAACATTCTGAGTTTTAGATTACTTGAAGCGAATTTCTTTCAAAGGTGTTTTCGTTATCGCTGAACTAATTTTATACAAGTTTGGAAGTAAACCGAGATTAAAACATGCACACGTTTGTACAGAAATGATCCTATTAGATCAAAAAAGCTATTTGATTTTCTCTGTATTTAGCTTTTAGCTGTATAAGTGTTGTGCATTGTAGTACCTCCATGTACTGCATAGATGATCGCCGACCGTATGTCTTATTTGTGATGAAGTGATTGTGAGAGGATAACAAAATTAAGGAGGAAAGTAAGAATTTGGGCATAATGAATAACACTGAAAACGATTTGTTGACGCAGGCCACATAAGTGACAATTGTATTGAAAATAATAATATATTCATATACAAAATTACTTTAACATAGTATGTGATACCCATCAAACCAAAAGACAATCCATTTGGGAGCTGAGACCGCCATAATAAACATATATATAAAGATTTGTTTTCGTATGTATTCACATAAAAAAGGATACAAAGACATGACACTTAAATGTGTGTACTATCAGTGTGAACGCTATCATCCTACAATGTTACTGATGAAAAATTCACTGTATTTGGTCTTGACTTGTGCCAAACAAACATAAATAAATCACAAGTTTGAGTTTTACCTTATGTCAGTTGACGTAAAACAAACCGGTTTCGACGGGACGAAACTGATCCCTACCTGATGAGAACGGACATATATTTCTTACCGGTACGTTAACCCTGACACAGGATGCATATAAACAGAACACGCATCAAAGGTTCAGGTAAGTTCCATACCGACGAGAAAATAGATCTCTGTCTTCTCATTACAGGTAAAAAAAATATATGTCGTAACTTCTTTAGGAATAAGTACTTTTAATGTTTGAGATTTTAATAGTAACATTGTTATGTTAGCAACATTGTTCACTTAATACCTTTATTTATAATATATTGTAACTCAATGTTTAAATGTTCTAAAGAATTCATATTCAATTACATTTATGTAGTTTTTATTGTAAAAATTGAATTCGCTACCAACTTCATGTTTTGATTTAATGATTGAAATAAAGTATTCTTTAAGTAAGAAAGAATAATATCTAGCAATATATTTTAAATCTATATTCTATTTTAAAATAAGTAAAATGCATTTCTTTAAATTAATTGTTACATTAATTAAAGTTATTACATTTTATACTTTTGGCATTCTTGAAATTTATCGAGAATTAACTATTTGTATAATATTCTAAAATTCAGAAGTTATACGAATGAATGAAGCTGGAAAGCTTAAAAAAGAAAATACAATATGTATTTCATTAATTTTTATTATAAAGTTTTTAGATGTGTTTCTCGAATATAGTCAATTTATGTGTGTTGATTAATTAAATAAAGTCAATTCCGTACAGACGAGAATATAGATCTCTGTCTTCTCATTACTGCTTCGATTCCGTACTTTTCCGCAAGACATTTCCATCATCTGGTGACATTCTTTATCTGGAGACTCATCCTTTTTCTTCCTACTATCTTCCTGAGTTCCGAGCATGGGTTTATGAGATTGATCTATAGAACATTCCAGTTAATCATCTCATAAAAGTTGGTGGAGATAACATTATGAATAAAGGTGTCACCCCGCACAACTACAACCTGAGCAACAGATTCGGCCCAGAACTACTTCGACCATCAGACTTCACACCGCCCAGCCTTACCTCGACTCCCAGAGCGACAGCGCCACCACATTCCGAAGAGCCTTGTACATTCCCAACAACCTCCCTACTATTGGACACGACAGCTTCAACATATACTTCACCAGGGACGATCTACCCTCCCTTGTCTACTCTACAGACGACCCTGTCCAACGCTACGAGCATTCTTACCACTCCTAGTCCAGTGCCATTGATTCTACCTCCTCCTGACCTCGACTCAGCTGATATACCGTCCAGTCTATCTTTAGTGACCCCACGTAAGCCTGATTTTGATTTGACCTCAACATTTGAACGCCCTTACCAGCAACATGCGACCTCAAAAAGTGCCTTTTTAGAAACATTTTAACAAAACATTGTTCTCGAACTCAAAAAATTATCTGTGTGTCAAGACGAACATTTTTCTCGGAGTGATATTCATTCAACAACAGATTCACGCAAACAGGTATGTCCTCAGCTATTAAATTAGATGTTTGTAATGGTGATCAATCTCAGAATCCTGTTAAATGGTTAGAACATTTGTACATTGGGCTAAGTTTTATGAATTGTCAGATGATAAGATTTTGAATGCTTTTCCTTTTCATCTTCAGGGACATGCCAAAATTTGGTACGATACATTGCCAAAACGATTGTCAAATTCTAGTCTCAGCTTTCAAATCTAGATTTCACAATGACGATGTTATTCTAGATCTTTCAATTTTGCAAACTCAGCAAGGGTCTTCTGAACCAGTTTTAGACTATCTAAGTCGCACTTTGCGAATAGCAACTAACAAAACCATTCCAGATCAAGTTTTATTAGCAGTGGCATTGAATGGATTAAAATCATCAGTAAAACGAATAGTTATGAACAAAAATTCAACAAGCATGTCAGATTTACGACAAGCTGCAGTTTTAGCAGAAAAATTTATTGCCAATACTGATAACACTGATCTGTCTGCCCTTAACACAATTCTTGATGAAGTCAAACAGCTGAAAAACGATGTTAAAGTTGCTAATTCTAAACAAAGTCAGTTCATTAACACATATTCACAACCACCAGACAGTGTCAATTACACTAAGCAGACATTCCGCCCTCAAAACCCCCAGGAGGAAATTTCGTACTATACACAACAGACCAAGCTGATTCCAAATTATATTGGTAATAACTCATCACGACGTAGTATGCATTACCATCAGCAACCACAAAATCGCTCTCCCAACTCTGGTTTTTTTTTTGTCTTGGGTCCTGCCTTTCTAGGTCCATTTGTCCAGCTCGGAAGGCCCAATGTCACCTTTGTCACAAGACAGGCCAATAGGAACGTGCACCTCGCGGTAGGACACGAACCTGTCGTGAGCATGACCAAGAACCACAAATCACATTAGTCACACCTATTCACAAAAATCTTGTTCCTCTTTTTGTTAAAAACAAAATCACGAATGCATTATCTGACACAGTCGCGTCAATTTCGGTCATCAACCTAAATTTTCTTTCTCGCGCAGGATTTAATCCACGTCAAATTCAACCATCAGATATTTCTAATATTGTTGCAGCGGGTGGTGAAAGACATCTCGTTTCCGTCATTATTCAACTTAATTTGAAAATAGGAGGAATACGCTTCTCTCATTCATTCTATGTTATACCTGCCTCACACCATTCAGTCATTTTGTGTATAGATTTTTTGACTAAATACAAAGCAGTAGTGAATCTAGATACACAAACGCTCTCTTTGCTAGACGATACGGTAATTATCAATCTGATACGTACTGAGTCGGGGTTGGAGCGTGCCGAGAAAAGTAAGATAATTTCACTGAACTCAATTTGCTCTATTTCTGTTAGTATCAGTAAAATCAGAAAAGGAACACCTGTTTTACTAGAACCATCTCATAATATGTTAAACTCTACAGTCTTACCAGCTAGAACAATTGTAACAGTTAAAAAAAAGAACTTTGTGCCCATAATGCTATAGTACTCCAAAACCAGTACATATACGTGCAAATATCGTATTAGCTTGTGTAGACGTACTACACCCACAAACCATATTTACCATTAATGAGGACACCTTTAACAAGAATACCACATCTGACACACCCGACATCATGAACACAGAAACTAGCAAACCACAAGAACCAATTAATTTTGATTTACACTCTTCAGATTTGACAGACAATCAAAAACAGGTACTTCACTCATTTCTGAATAAACATAGGGATGTGTTTGCCTTGAACTTAGATGAATTAGGAAGTACTGCGGTATTTACCCATCAAATAGAGACCGGCAATTCCATGCCAATTCGTTGTCAACCTTATCGTGCGTCTCCGCACATCAATAAAGAAATTGATAGACAGGTAGATGAATTATTAGAACACCAACTAATCGAACCCAGTTCTTCGAGTTATGCATCTCCAGTTTTTTTTGTCAAAAAGAAAAATGGTGAATATCGTTTTGCTATTGACTATAGGAAACTTAATCAGGTGACACAACCAATGACATTACCTCTTCCAAAATTAGAAGATGTAATTGATGCAGTTGGACAAACTCAACCATGTCTTTTCAGTACATTAGATTTAAACTCAGCATTTTGGCAAATTAAAATGGACCCAGTGCCAAAACATAAGAGCTTTTTCATAACATCACGAATGCCGTATGGACTCCGAAATGCGCCCGCCACATATTGTGTTCTTTTAGGTCATGTACTTTGAGGTATACCATGGTCAACATGTCTTGCATACATAGATGACATTATTATTTTTTCAAATTTATTTGAAGAATACCTAGCACATCTTGAACTTATTTTCGATCGACTACGTTAACCAAACTTGACACTCAAACCATCAAAATGTGTATTCGCAGCATCTGAAGTTATTTATCTTGGTCATAAATTCTCAACAAAAGGAATCAAAGTAGATGAATTCAAAATAGACACAGTTACACAGTTTCCTGTTCCAAAAAGTTCTCTAGGGTTGTGCAATTATTACAGAAAATTTATCCAGGGATATTCTACAATAACAGCACCTTTAAATAAATTATTGACAAAAGACAGTGCATTTCTTTTGACAGACAATTGTCAAAAAGCATTTGAAACTCTTAAGACAGCTTTGACCACAGCTCCTATCTTGGCTTTTCCTGATTTTAATAAACCATTTAGACTCACATGTGATGCCAGTGGTACAGCTCGTGGGTATATCTTGTCTCAGATAGGGACAGACGACAAAGAACATGTTATTGCTTATGGGGGACGAGCTTTAGCAAACGCTAAAAAATCAATGGTCAGTGACTGAACATGAATATCTAGCAGTCTTAGAAGGTATCAGAACATATCATGTTTACCTATCACATCAGAAATTTACTGTCAAAAAGCAAACGGATTTAGAAGAAATGAGGGAAAAAAAGGTGGAAGGTATAATGTTAAGATCTAAGGCAAGATGGTATGAATCTGGTGAAAAAAAACTTTAAATATTTTCTCAATCTCGAAAAGAGAATAACACAAACAAAACAATAAAAGAGTTAACTAAGGAAGATGGAACAAGGGTAACAGATTCAAAAGAAATATTAAATCAACAGAAAGACTTTTATGAAAAATTATACCAAAGTAAAAACAAATGTAACTTTCAAACGCTTTACCACTTTTTTAACCATGATAAAAAAACTCTCAGATTTTGAAAGAAGTTCATGTGAAGGTAAGTTAACGTTTGAGGAATGTGGTTTAGCACTAAAAAATATGAAAAATGAAACTAGCCATGGTTCTGATGGATTTACGGTAGAATTCTACAAATTCTTTTGGAAAGACCTAGGCGGTTTTCTCTTTAGGTCTCTAAATACTGGATACGATATGCAACATTTTTCAGAATTTCAGTCTCAAGGGATTATAACGTGCATTCCAAAAGAAGATAAAGACAGGAAATTTATAAAAAAAAATTGGAGACCAATCTCACTACTTAATGTAGATTACAAGATTGCTTCAGCGTGAAGTGCTAATAGGGTCAAAAAAGTACTCCCGTTTATCATCAGTGACACCCAAAAGGATTTTATGAAAGGGAGATTCATTGGTGAAAATACAAGACTTCTGTATGACCTGATGCAATACCTTGAGACAAAAATTGAATTTGGTCTTCTCCTATTGATAGACTTTGATAAAGCTTTTGACTCAGTTGAATGGGACTTTCTGGAAACTGCTCTGAAGTCTTTAAACTTTGGAGAATCAATTTGTCACTGGTTCAGGCTATTTTGCAATAAATCAAACAGTTGTGTTATTAATAATGGACATTTATCCCCATTCTTTAATTTTGAGAGAGGTTGTTGCCAAGGAGACCCTTTATCACCCAACTGTTTATAATAGGAAATGAACTTCTTGCAATAGAACTAAAGAAAACCACAGATGTTACAGGCATTTTTTTTATAATTAAATGGAGTTCAAATTAGGGCAGTACGCTGATGGTGCTTTTCTATTCTTAGATGGCTCTCCTTTGTCCTTGAGGACAACCATGCAAATTTTAAATGATTTTGCTTTGGTGTCAGGTCTGCACTGCAATGTTTTGAAATCGAAAGCAATTTGGATTGGAAACAAAAATTATTCTAATGAAAAAATATGTCCAGAAATTGATATTAATTGGTCAATGTCCAATTTTAGATTGCTGGGAGTATATTTCTCTTTGAACTTGGAGGATATTGTAGAGCTTAATTATTCGATGAAGTTAAAGGAAGTTAAGAAATTGCTTGGCTCGTGGAGTAGAAGAAATTTATCCCTTATTGGAAAATTTACTTTGATAAAGTTCTTGCTTTTGCCTAAATTCATTCATCTTTTTGCAGCTTTGCCAAATCTTCCACCCCATATAGAAAACGAACTGAATACATTATTTTTCCAGTTTATTTGGGGCAGTAAAACTGAGAGAGTTAAAAGAAACACCCTTATAGCTTCTTTTGAGGAAGGTGGATTAAATATGATTCACTTGCATTCATTTGTGTGTTATATAAAACTTTCCTGGATTAGGCGCCTCTTAATAAACGAAGATGGCTTATGGCAAAAACTGATTTCTGAACAAATATTTGGAACAATTGGAGGTATGCTGGTACTTTCATTAGGAAAAACTAAATTAAAAGTAATTTCTAAATTAATTAAAAATATTTTTTGGCGTGATGTTATGTATGCGTTATCTCAATGGAAAAATGAACCATCTACTGTCAATGAATACTTGTCTCAAGATATTCTTAATTTAGTGACTGTAGATAATTTAAATCATACACATGGTGGAGAACAAACCTATTGTAATTATTCAACATCTTTTTCATGCACAAGGGTCTCTATGAAGTTTTGATGAAATAAAACAAAAAACAATAACAAATAATTTCATACAGTACTTTGCTCTTATTTCAAAGATCTCAGTGATGTGGAAAAAGAAAATTAAAACTTTCTTTGAAAGTGGAAATAGTTTTCTTGTAGCTTTGGACAAAACATCTCTCCTTAGGGTAAGAGCAAAGAATAAATTTATCTATACAGACCTGATAAGAACCAAAATAATAAAGCCAAATGGTAACATGAAACTTGGTCCAGACAGCTAGAGTGTGCGATTGGTACAAATGAATGGACCAACTCTTTTGTTTCGACTAGATTTTGTACAAAAGACACTTATTTTATGACTGTTTAGTTACTGAAAACGTTTGGAAACTGTTAGTAGAATGGATCCAAACTTATGACCCAAATTCTAGAATTACACGAAAAGATGTCTTTTTAGAAAATAACAACTTTGATGATCTGATTAACTTCCTAAGTTTGCTTGCAAAATATTTTATAGACTGATCACGTTGTGCATCAAAAACCCCATATCTTGCCTATTATAAAAATTGTGTTTTATCACATAAAACGCTGGAAAAATATGTCGCCAAAGTGAATAACAGAAGTGACGAGTTTAAAAGAAAGTGGACCCTATTATCAACTTTTGGTACATGAATAATTATTATTAATATCATTTTTACTTTTTCTTAATGCAATTTCAAACATCTTGTGGTTTGTATGCGAGTATGACTTTGTGTACAATAATTGTGATTGTAAGTAAGTGTCTGTGTGTGTATGTGTGTGCGTGTTGTGTAGGGAAGAAGTGTAGAGACCAGGACACAAAAGAAGTTAAGATCATGCCCCATACGCCAGGTCAGTTGTTGATGTAGGGGAATATGTAAAATCCTGATACCTTTTGTTCAATAATAATAATAAAAAAAAGAAATTTACTGTCATTACAGATCACAAGGCACTAGTATGGCTAAAGACAGTTAAACACACTTCAAACAGATTAATTCGTTCGACACTTCGCTTACAAGAATACGATTTTGATATCGTATACACTTCAGGCCATAAAAACACAAATGCAGATGCACTATCACGTCGAAGTTACGACCAAACAGATAAAACTAACAGCCAATTAGAGAGATCTCCAGCATACACTAACACTCAAACTCAGTTAGAACCACCAGCACACTCCATTTAAGAAGAAATGACAGAAATTACATCCTTTTACGATAAGGAAGATACTACTAACTTATTTCCAGTACAGACTAATGATAACATACCTAGCGGTATTTCTTCAAAACTACCGGATCTCGCCCACTATCAGCGCAAATGCCCTGATTTAAAGGACATGTATGTTTACTTAGAACAAGGAATATTACCAGAAAACACTCGTCGCGCAACAACTATTCCATATGAAGCAAGTTAATATGAACTAATCAATGGTGTCTTACATCATTTTTTCCAACCTCGTACAAAACACAAAACTTCTCCAGATCAACTCATTAAACAAGTTGCCTTACCCACAAATTTGAGACTCGATGTCCTTCTATCTTATCACGATTCAAAAGCAGGAGGTTATCATTTTAGTGTTCAAAGAACATATCAAGCTATCAAACAGAAATACTATTGGCCTAAAATGTATCAAAATGTGTATGACTACATTACATCATGCTCTAAATGTAAGCTCATTAAAAGGTACATAAATGCACGAAAAGCCCCATTGCACACATTGCCTCGAGAAGATGTATTCTCTAGGTGGCACATGGACATTTTGTGAATGTCAAAAAGTAAAAAAGGCTATCAGTACATCTTATTGGTGACAGATAGTTTGTCACATTGGTGAGAAGCCTTTTCCTTACGTTCTCAAAGAGCAACAGAAATCGCCAGTGTTTTGTACAATGAGATATTCACACGTTATGGTGCACCGCGAACAATTGTCAGTGATCGTGGACGAAACTTTATATCTCAAATTGTACTCGCACTTTGTGGATTATTTCAAGTAACACGTCACCATACCAGTTCATACCACCCTCAAACTAACTCTGTATGTGAACGACAAAATAGTACCATCAGTCAAGCACTTCGAGCTTACTGTAGTAAATACCAAGATGATTGGCCTTCCATATCACCCAGCGTAATAATGGCATTCCGAATGAGTCCAGCAGTTAATTCTACTGGATACTCACCTTATTACATAGTATTTGGGAAAGAAATTACTTTACCCTTAGATGTGTCTCTTACGCCTAAAGAAACTGTACAAATACAAACAAAACAGTCCATAGATCAGTTGATTCAAATATTGAAAATAGTTCAAGAAGTAGCTAAAGCAAATACACGTGAAACACAAAACACAAGCAAACAGAGGTTTGACCAGAAAGCAAAGGAACCGTCCTTTTGCGTTGGAGTTTATGTACATTTACAAATCTCACATATACCTGTAGGGTTATCAAAAAAGCTTTACCCTAGTTGGGAAGGTCCATATTACATCACCCGTGTAGGCCCGAATAGCACCCACAGATTACGTCGTTGTTCAGACAATAAAGAAAAAAAATTAAATCACTTGTACACGCAAATAGGCTTAAGCACTATAAAGATCCTAGGGATTATAGACCTCCGACACCGGACACAGTCAGTACACTCTCACAGTCGACTCAAACATCACATGATCAAGCGAGCGATGAGCACACACCAACCAACAATGGTATCGAATGGTACTTAGTTGATAAACTATTGAAATCCAAATGGATTTCTGGAAAAAAGCATTATTTGGTAAGTGGTCGGATGGATCCACACCATCATGGCAACCAACTAAGAATGTTTCTCAAGCATTAAAGCAAGAATTTCACAGCAAACACACACAATCAAACGCACGTCGCAAACGACGAAGTCGAATATTTCGTCATTGAATTCAATACGAAATTTAGAAGGAAATTCCTTCGCAATTGAGAGAGTTAATGCTAGTCCTTTCCGCCATTCCATCACTTCCTCGTGCCTTCTATCTTTCTTCTTCTTTCGCCGGCAAAACTCTCAAATTCTTTTCTTGTCTTTAAGGTATTAGTGGAATGTGAATTTTGGTCATAGGACTGCTTCTCCTGACTCTGAATCCAGGGTCTGCTGTAGATGTGCAAAGATTAAACTATGGAATTATTTTCCAGCCTCTCTCACCAGTATATTGTTCGGCCGATAAATGGATCCACACGTTTCAAATAAACTTCCAGAGAACATTTCTGTCAATCCTATAGACTATTGTCTTAAAGGTGTCAAATGTAGCTACCAAAATTCACTACTTCAACAACTAAATGCTATACGTCGTACAATGAATGGACAGTTTAACGAAACAATCTCATTAATTAATGAATTAATACCAAATTTTTCAAAAAGAGCAATTTTGCCCTTCGTTGGTGAAATAAGTAAAAGCCTATTCGGTTTAGCTACAACAGGAGACGTCGCCACATTAGCAAGTCAAATAAATATGCTGACAAGACAGAATAATAAAATGCTCAGTGCTCTTGCCTGCCAAGGAGGTGATTTTTCCTCCTATATTTCACACGTCGACAATCGCATTACAAATATATTATCAGCTATTGGTCAAAACTCAAAGACGCTTCAGTTACTAGAACGTACAATGATTGAAAATGAAGAAAACATACGCCTACAATATCAGAAAGCAGAAGAACTATTTGCCTCGCAAATATTAAAATCCCAGCAAATTAGGCATGAATTAGAGAAATTACAAATAGCAACAGCGGAATTGGCAGCAGGAAAGTTGCCTCCGATACTGATTCCACCTCATGTTTTAGCGGACTCAATCAATCAAATCGAAACTATGATATCTACTGATTATCTAGGCTATTCAGTAACACCGAAAAATCCACGTTATTATTATCAATTTGGGTCATTCGTAGCAACGCGTAAAAACCGCGACCTATTTATTGCTCTGCAAATTCCAATCTCATCTCGACGACGACCATTCGACATGTATCGAATTCAATCCTTTCCGGTCCCAATTAATGCTACATCTACAGATGTTACGCAGTTACTCGATTTACCAGACATAATGTTTATATCTGATGACCGCCAATTTTACATAACACTAGCGTTATCGAACCTAAATCAATGCACTGGTAAGGACATTTTACATTGTAATATCCGCCCTACACTCAAACCCTTGTCTCAACCCGAGTGTATCAATAGTCTATTCTAAGATGATAAGAATAATATCCATCAGACTTGTAACTTCCGTTTCATGACAAACCGAGTCGTACCACATATTCTAGGCATTTCCTCAAATCAAATATTAGTTTACCTTATGGACGAAATAATACTTGAATGTCAAAATCAACGTCGCATTATTAAAGGTTGTTGTTTTTGTATCATGAATATTCCTTGTCACTGCGCAGTTGTTACTACATCTATGACATATGACGGACATAGTACTACTTGTTCTGACAATTCGATTGAAGTTACCCAACTTCACCCAATTAATTTAGCACTTATACAACAATTTTTCAACTCCACACATTTAGCAGTCATTTTAGGTAACACATCTTTTGACAATCCTTTGACTATCCCTGTACCAGAATTTAAATTATATGAACATCAAAAGTCGCAATTCCTTGCTACAGATAAGGAGATTGATTTAAGTCTTAAGAAAGTAGCGGCACGTGCTAAAAGCGATCAAAGAATCTTTTCTTCCTTAGCAGAAACAATGTTGAGCGGTGAAATTTCGGTTGGTGATGATTCCTGGTTTGATTCCAAATCTATTATGACTATAATTACTCTATCAGTGTCTATTTTGAATACATTGGCAAGTGTTTGGCTCATATGGTGATTCAGAACATTGTCAATGGCACTCTTACTTGTGCATGCGACAAAAGCAGAATCCACTGTCCATTTCCAGTATACCATAGCACTGACATCCATTGCTCCTGATTGGTTTACTACTGTTTCTGATGCACTCGCTTGGGATCATTTGATCTTTTCATTTTAAATTATGACATTTGTAATTGCTGTCGTCCAAGTCTATAAATGGGTTACTCAGTCCAATGCGCGAACTAAGCTTCGTCTTGAAATTACTACAGGAGTTCAATGCGTACTTGTTGACATACTTCAGCTTGGTCTGTGTCCTTCATATTGGAACATTACTGGACCATTGATGATTGAAAACCTTCATGTGACTGGTTATCTACGACCTCGATTACATGTCACATAGACAGGTTTTAAGCTTATCAAAGAAAACACTAACTTCGAACTAACCATACCAACCTCTTTCAGTATTGATCTTGTCTCTGCATTCAAACTGCGTTCAATTTTTAACAAGCCGTTATGTGCACACGTTATTTGGACACACCATGATATTGCGTTTCCACTACGTCCTGACGTAAGTATTTCAGAATGTTCTCCTCGAACATACCCTTTCGTGCCACCCTACGCGATTTTACTGTAAATACACTTATATGAGCACATGATCTAGCATTTATAGGTCAAGACAATAATAAGGAAAAGGAAAACCAAAATAATAATTAGAATATAATAATAAATTCGTCGTCTTCTTATTCTTACAAATTAGATCATACTAATATATATACCTCGATAGAATAACAACACATATAATCGTTCATTTAACATACACGTATTAAAGCTGCTTCTATAACTATTTTATTATAAGACTAAAAAATATTACTTGGGACATACAAATTATCTATTTATTCTTTTTGTCTTTTCAAATTCAGCACGATACCATCGGATACAGCGATGACGGATATATATATATAAAAACAAGACCTACCTTTGACTAAAATAAATAAATACCTTTTACTAAATAAATAAATCTGGTTAACCAAATTTAAACAAAAAAACTCAATGCAGATATCAACCATGGCAGACTCAATTACATTTATTTTTGGTGAAAACAAAACTATTATCCTCAAAAACCCTGAGCTTATTCCCAGGTGGTCCAGAACTTCCTTTGCCATTCACAAATTTGATATTTCGGTAGCTCGACATTTCCTTCTGTCAATAACCAGGGGCACAGTATTATATAACAACCCAAATTCATTATTTCAAGCGGTTAGTGTTGCAGCGTACCTCTCAATACCTGAAGAAACGCTAGCTCGCTTACTCTCTGGTACTGAGCCCTCTTCCGATATGATTCCAGATTATTTAGGTTTTTTCATCAACTTTTGTTTCATGGTTCCACTGGATTAGCCGAATTGTATATTCGAAATGCAAAGTTACCCCTTTCTTTGCTACAAAATCCACAAATTAGTTATCATTTATTCAAAAAACAATGTCGAGACGCCCATAACCTCGAAGAATATTTAGCCAAATGTGTCAGACCGAGATGTGTGCGTGAACGGTGCACTCAGCACCGTACAGACATCAATCAATACAACCAAACCAAGTACATACCACGACTTTTCTTCCCCGGAAGGATCCGTTTCTTCCCTGAACTAATGCAGAAAATAAAGCAGCACCACAACAATAAAAAAATAATATATATATACTAGTAATGAAAAACAAATCTATATAACAAAATGGACAACTACATCTAAGGATCTCTATGACGGCAACCGACTGGAGCCCCCCTTTCTCGTCATGATGACACTCGTCTGATGAGCCTAGTTTAGAGGTAGGTTTTGTAGTTTTGTAGAATTGTGTTTAATAACTATATATATATATATATATATATATATATATATATATATATATATATATATATATATATATATATATATATATATATATATATATATATATATATATTCATATACTGTGTTGTTTCTTAATATCTTATCAAGGTATTCAATGCTGTGAAGTTTTATTCCCATTGTGTTTTGGGAATCTTTTCACGTATTTGAATTGTACTGTACCTTTTTGAATCTGATTGAGTATTGTGCAATACACTTTTTAATTGTATTTCTTGAATTTTGCAATATATCTTTTAAATACAATTCTTGTATTTTGCATTATACCTTTTTCATTGTATTTCTTGTATTAACCATATTGTATTCTTGTATTTTGCATTATACCTTTTCATTGTATTTCGTGCATTGGACATAAACCCTTTAATTGTATTTCTTGTATTTTGCAATATATCTTCTCATTGCATGTTTTGTATTTTACCTAGTATTTTGCAATGTATTTGCACTGTTTACATTGTATCTTTAAACTTTGCGAAAATGTCTCGCAATGTTCTTTTATCATTTTATTTTTGATCTTTCACCTTTTACCTTGTTTTGATGAATGAAATTGATTTTTCTTTTCGAGCCTCGAGGTCTCGACTCATATAAACCAGAGGGTATTGTTAGGATTAATTTTTTAGTAAAATTAATAAGATTGCTATTTTCTTTAAATTGTATTAAAAAAATATCTATTCAAAATATATTAACAGTAATTTTATTTAGTATATGGAACGAAGATAGTTACTGTGTAAGCGAAAAAAAGCAATGTATATTGCCAAAAACTGATAAGATAACTGAGTCTTACCAATGTACAATTTGTGTGGAATTAGGTTATAAAGCAACATCTTACTGAGTCAGCTCCTAAGTCTTATCAGTAAAACATATATTATGTAACCCAGGCATTGGTGAATTTCTAATTCGGTTAATAAATGTAGAACAAACCTTTAAAACAACTCTTGTTGCTGACGTAAAACAGAATGGTTCTTATCTAATGATGGACAGACGTCGTTACAAAATAGTTCTTATCTAATGATGGACAGATATTGCTGCTGGCTTAGTATATTAAGACATCGTTGCTGGATTAGTATATCAAGGGATTACTGTATTTGGTCCTGTATTGTGCCAAACGAACATAAATAAATCACAAGTTTGAGTTTTACCTTATGTCACTTGACGTAAAACAAACCGGTTTCGACCGGATGAAACTGATCCCTACCTGATGAGAACGGACATATCTTTTCTGACCGGTACGTTAACCCTGACACAGGATGCATATAAATAGACCACGCATTAAAGGTTCAGGTCAGTTCTGTACCGACGAGAAAATAGATCTCTGTCTTCTCATTACAGGTAAAAAAATTATATGTCGTAACTTCTTTAGGTATAAGTACTTTTAATGTTGAGATTTTAATAGTAACATTGTTATGTTAGCAACATTGTTCACTTAATACCTTTATTTATAATATATTGTAACGGAATGTTTAAATGTTCTAAAGAATTCATATTTAATTATATTTATGTAATTTTTATTGTAAAAATTGAATTCGCTACCAACTTCATGTTTTGATTTAATGATTGAAATAAAGTATTCTTTAAGTAAGAAAGAATAATATCTAGCAATATATTTTAAATCTATATTCTATTTTAAAATAAGTAAAATGAATTTCTTTAAATTAATTGTTACATTAATTACAGTTATTACATTTTACACTTTTGGCATTCTTGAAATTGATCGAGAATTAACTTTTTGTATAATATTCTAAAATGCAGAAGTTTTACGAATGAATGAAGTTGGAAAGCTTAAAAAGGAAAATATAATATGTATTTCATTAATTTTTATTATAAAGTTTTTAGATGTGTTTCTAGAATGTAGTCAATACATGTGTGATGATTAATTAAATAAAGTCAGTTCTGTACCGACGAGAAAATAGATCTCTCTCTTCTCATTACAGCTTCGATTCCGTACTATTCCCCAAGACATTTCCATCATCTGGTGACATTCTTTATCTGGGGACTCATTCTTTTCTTCTTACTATCTTCCTGAGTTCCGAGCATGTGTTTATGCGATTGATCTATAGAACATTCCAGGTAATCATCTCATAAAAATTCTTTTATTTTGATTATACTTCAGGCACAAGTTTGGGCTCCGTGGACTCGCTGTATTCACATTGTGGTCGAATTATAAGTATACGTTATTACAAAATGTGGATCCAATGTACAGATTTTACAAATAACTGTATTGAAGCCATTGATGTATACAGAGAAACAAGCAAAGATGTATTTCAAAACATATACACATATTCATTATTATGATCTAACTTCTCTGCACTGTTCATCAATAATACAAACTGGAAAACATAGAATCATCCTAATATTAGTGATGGCCTGTCATGTGCTGATGCATGCTGACATAAATAATGAATATATTACACCTTAAACTCATACCGTACTATGGACGGAATTATAACTAACGATAATTTAATATTCAGTTTAGAAACAACGTATTATCATGTTCCTCTTTTATATCATTATTCTCTCGTTTAGAATTTTCATATGAGATATGCTTTTCAGATAGAAAGTGAAATTTGATTTATTTCTTGAAATGAGTGTTACGTGGTATTTCTTTATTAAATCTCAAGTTAGAAATGTATATATTTTCTACATTAACTCAAACTAGTTTCTCACATCATTAGTTTATTTTGATATGTCATCGAAAGCACAAATTCCCTGTTGCTTAAAGAATTAATATGGATGATAGCACACTCAGATGTGGTGAGGATTGATTGTTATTCGAAACATTCATTTAAGATGTCATAACATTTCAAAATTGCGACAGAGATGACTCAAATTATATATAAGTTGTCCTATTGTATTTAGAAAATTACATCTTGTAAACTTTTTGTGTCAAATCTTAGCTTTTAGCCGTTTAAGTCAAATATTTCTGCGAGGCAATGAAACGCTAATACATTAACTTGCATTTAAATTGTCGAATTCTGTTTTCGAGTTGGCAATTAATGCTGGCATGATATTGCTGAAAACGATTGTTTTCCAAGTTTGTAATCCATTATAATATTTAAAACAGATTGGTATGTACATGAGTTAGGTTAAGTTTCAATTGATTATTAAAAAAAATGCTTCTGTAGATTGTATGATACAGCAAAGCCACTGAACTACTAGAAGAGTTAAATTAAATCAAAATTTATTACGCATCTTTTCACGATATACGACCAATCGTTATTTACAAAGTCATATGTACAGAATATTCCTTTTCAAACCACTGTTTCTAAATTATTGGAGACTTTCCAACAAATGTATTAATATTCGTTCATATCTGTATTGTACCTTCATTTCAGCAGTAAACATAGTATACAGTGTTATGCAAGTTCAATATATATTTATCAAAAAGTTTTCAGACACTAATAAAGTCCTTGTTCAAACAGTTTACAAATATTAAACTGATTTTATCTTTGAATAGAAAACCGATTTAACTCTTCTTTCTCTAGTTTGGTCATACGTTTTTCTGCTGCTATCTATCCAAATAATCCACATATTTATTAATATGAACCATCTTAACCTCTCCTCACAGTCTTTAATTGTTAGATTTGATTTTCATTGTGTATCATGCCACACTCCAAACAAAAGTTTGAAAGAGTACCTGTTTCCTGGTGGAGGCTCTAGGGATATTTAGCAACTCCTTTAATATACAACCACGTTCAAAAATGAGAATCTTTTAAAAATAGTAATCCTATTATGACCTGTATAATTACAGTTTGGTTTTAACTGATATTATTATATTAATTTAAATCAACTCTATTGAAAGTTATATAACTGGGTAGATGAATTTAGATGAACACCAGTTAAAATGGTATTCTAAGAAATATGTAATACTATAAACTTTCATTCCAAGTCAGACTGATGCTTAACGTTCTAGCATTGTAATGTTTATTCCATGTTGATTAGTTAAGGTGTAAGTACTACGGTCTACCATAATACAGGACTGATGATGATGATGATGATGATGATGATGATGATGATGATGATGATGCACAACCAGAGGTTGTTGATGCCACAATCCACAAGGAATTTTCACTTGGAAAAACTACAGGTCCCTTCCAGTGTCAACCATTTCCAAAAAATGCCAATGTCTCCGTTAGGCCTAATTGAAGAAACGACTTCGGTCACTTACCGCCTCATTCACCACTTGTCACATCCGCAGCGACACACTGTCAGTTATAATATTCCTTCAGTCGTCAGTTCATTATGCTTTGGTGGAAGATGCGAAGGTTCGATAAAGCAGTTAGGAAAAGGATGTTTGATGGCTAAAACTGATGTAGCCTCTGCTTTTGATAAATGTTTACCAAAGGGCAGCAGTTCTCGCTGTAATATATTCGATACCTTTGCACTGGGTAGCCATCAAAAAACTGGGCATTCATCATATGGTTCATATCTTGGATGAGTGCAGAAACTCAAAGACTTCTTACCGCTCTGTGAAGATATTGGCATTCCTACGGCAGAGGATAAAACTTCCTACCTGCCTCTGCGATGACTTTCCTAGATTATGAATTGGATGCAGAAATAATGGAAGTGCGTCTTCCGCTTGACAAACTTGCTACATGTCATAAACTGTTAGAGTTCCACAGCCCTACACTACATACGACTTAACAATGCAGTAAAATAGAATTTGATTTTGTGGAGTCGGTTTCTTCAGTGTTTCAATGGTCGCTCATTATTCTTACCAGATCGCTGGTTGAACTCAGACACACTGAATCTTTTGACTGATGCTGCTAGTCCGAGGGATAATGGACTGTTCTAGGCTCCAGATGGTTTCATGTGATTTAGAATGAAGATTGGAAAGAGAAAATCATTACGTTACTTGAACTGTTCACATTGGTCAACAGTAAACATAGTATAGTGTTATTCGTCCTCAACATATTTTAATCAAAAAGTAATTCAGACACTAATAAACTCTTTTTATAGAAAATGTTGCCAAAAATAAATTGATTCTTTCTTTGGATAGAAAACCGATTTTTCTCTTCTTTCTCTAGTTTGGTCATACATTCTTCTGCTGCTACCAATCCAAATGTAACCCACATATTTATGTCTCCTCCCAGTCTTTAATTGTTAGGTTTGATTTTCATCGTGTATCTTGCCCTACTCCAAACAAAGTTTTGAAAGAGAACATGTTTCCTGGTGAAGACTGTAGGGTTATTTAGTAATTCCTTTAATATATAACCTCGTTCTGAAACTAGGAGACTTTAAATAATATTATTCTAATTATAAACGCACGTTGTCGTTTTGATCACTGCTAAATTAAACATTTTCTTGACCTGATTGTATCATCGTAATTTAAATCAACTCTATGGAACGCCATATAACCAGGTAAATGAAGTTGGATGAACCATAGTTAAAATAGTATTCTTAGAACTTTTGGAATAGTGCAATGTTTCCCTCTTTCCAATCCAGACTGATTCTAGCATCGTAATGTTTATTCCATGTTGATTAGTTAAGATGTTACACCATTTTGTGCGGTGTTTCAATGGACTACCAGACTAACGGACTGACGATGATGATGATTAAATGCATCTTAACTGGAAGGTGTAGTCAATGCATTTGAATCTATCAAGAATAAGCTTCAAATAAAGTGTATGTGATCGTCTGTTTGTTGTTTTCAAATAAGTTCGATTGTTATGTCAATCTTGTTGGAAAAGCCCATGATCTACGACATACGACATGAACTACGACATACGACATAAACTACGACATACGACATGAACTACGACATACGACATGATCTACGACATAATACATCTTCCTTCAATGCAATGTATTATATGCTTCTAATATTGATTTGTTTTCACTTTTTGCTCGTAAATACTGGAATTTCGTTTATGTGCAGCGGGATAATCGATTATTCACAATATATATATATATATATATATATATACTAGATAGATAGGTATATAATGTAAAGAAAGTATACTTGTTAATTTGTTAATTTGTTTTCATGAAATACAGGTTAATTATTTCTTATAAAATGTCCTACTGTAATAAATATATTTCTATGGAAATGGATCAATTAATAACATCGAGAAAAATGTATGCGAGTAAAATATTTTATGTTAAATGCAGAATATATTAGTATAATTCAGAGAAGATGTCTTTTACATCATTTGTAGTGACCCATAACGTAGCGTCCAATGTGAATAAAACAAAGGAACAGGCGTGATTTTGTAGATAAAAATGACAGCATTGTGCTACGTGCCATACAAATTACCGGTATTTCGTTTAGAATGCATTGTGCTACGATCTATACAAATTACCGGCATTTCGTTTAAAAAGCATTGTGCTACGATCTATACAAATTACCGGCATTTCGTTTAGAAAGAATTGTGCTACGTGCCATACAAATTGCCGGTATTTCGTTTAGAAAGCATTGTTCTACGATCTATACAAATATCGGCATTTCCTTAGAAAGCATTGTGCTACGTGCTATACAAATTACCGGTATTTCGTTTAGATAGCATTGTGCTACGATCTATACAAATTACCGGCATTTCGTTTAGAAAGCATTGTTTTACGATCTATACAAATACCGGCATTTCGTTAGAAAGCATTGTGCTACGATCTATACAAATTACCGGCATTTCGTTTAGAAAGAATTGTGCTACGTGCCATACAAATTGCCGGTATTTCGTTTAGAAAGCATTGTGCTACGTGCTATACAAAATACCGGCATTTCGTTAGAAAGCATTGTGCTACGTGCTATACAAAATACCGGCATTTCCTTAGAAAGCATTGTGCTACGTGCTATACAAATTGCCGGTATTTTGTTTAGAAAGCATTGTGCTACGATCTATACAAATTACCGGTATTTCGTTTATAAAGCATTGTGCTACTTGCCATACAAATTGCCGGCATTTCGCTTAGAATGCATTGTGCTACGATCTATACAAATTACCGGCATTTCGTTTAGAAAGCATTGTGCTACGTGCTATACAAATTGCCGGTATTTCGTTTAGAAAGCATTGTGCTACGATCTATAAAAATTATTTGTTTTTCGTTTAGAAAGCATTGTGCTACGTGCCATACAAATTGCCGGTATTTCGTTAGAAAGCATTGTGCTACGTGCTTTACAAATTGGCAGTATTTCGTTAGAAAGCATTGTGCTACGATCTATACAAATTACCGGTATTTCGTTCATTTCTGTTTTTGTCGTACTCGACTTATTGCAATGTAAGGACTAGAAAAAATTTACTTACTTGTCTTTATTTTCTTCACCAAGACGAGCAACGGTCCTTCCATCTAATACAAGGTCGTCTACTTGTTCATTATATGCGTATACAAATCACGTGACTAAAATTATGCCTGTAGTTATATTATAGTTTGCTTCCATGGCGATCATGATTTAGTTTCTATAAATAGGAAAGGTCAATATTTATCGGGAAAAGCGGATAGTGTGTCAAAAGGGAACACTAAACACTTTGTTACTATACATTTTAGAGTTTTTAATTAACAAACGATTGTGATTGTAAAACATATAATCAAGCGTTCCTAGACTTTAAACATAGAAGATTTCATATTAGGTAGAAACAAATATATTAAGCTTGGGTACAGCCGCTCGTCTCGAATTATTACATGTCCGTTTGATAACTCAGGTGTAATGGAGAATATATATATATATATATATATATATATATATATATATATATATATATATATATATATATATATATATATATATATATAGCTTTAAATCCATGACTCGCAAGGTAACTTATATGTATGATACGTGATATAATATTGTTTATATTAAATCCATCTCCAGTTCTTGCATTAATTCTCTATGTGTAAAATGTAAAAGATCATTCCCATCTCAGTATCCAGCTCGCATAACAATCAATCATTAAATGACCCTAAATATAGCACGATCACAGTTTGTGAAAATATGTTTACTATATTGTTCTGCTCATTTCCATGCTAATATAAATTAATTTTAAAATGTAATTAAATTTACACAAATTATATACCTACTTATAAAAAACTATGCTTCTTAAGTTCAACTTTAAACGTATTCTTACAAATTTATCATTTTTGTATGACTGGTAGGTCATACATTTTTAATGTTTTTAAACAACAGGAAACTGTTCTTTTCTCGGGGCTTATATCTTTCCAAAGAAAATTAGATTATAATACAATCGTTTTCTCTCTCCCTCTCTCTTTCGCTCTCACTCTCTCTTTATATATATATATATATATATATATATATATATATATATATATATATATATATATATATATATATATATATATATATATATATACCTCAAACTTTTTGCAGCAAAGGCGAGATTAATATTCAGATGTTACAAAATGCTGGGATTACCCATTATCTGGTTTCAATGAGACAGGTATAATCAATTGTAATGTTTCAAAGACCCCTACTCTAGTAAATGTAATGTAAGATCGAGTAGGAAAGGTGTAAAACATCACATTCCAAACATGACTTTGGATGTTATTTTCATTGTATATAAGGAAATGTGGTTTTCAAACATATTTCCAGATCTCGAAGGGGCAAATACGTGTTGCGCTAGGTAACACGCGACATTTATGATGATCAATGTTATCTAGACTCCGACCTACCTAAGTTAGGTCACGTAGATTTACCGTGATTAGGATTTTATATTTGGTCACAGTTTAAATATTATAAAAAAAAAATTATATGTATATTCCTGTTGTCAATATGCTGCTTTAACTAATTTACTTACCTTATTTACTTTCGGTTTATGACATCGCGAGCAGGATGAGTGACTGTTTGATATCAATTATTGTATAAATGTCCACCCATTTGTGGTGGTTGAAAACAAAACTTGTCCAACCACCAGTGTACCGTTTTTGAAAATTAAAAAGGTTTCCCTCGGTATAGGACAACGAATTGCCCAAACAGCATACCCTGTTTATTAATATGCATATGATTGTTACGTTGATACGTTCAAGACCGGTCCTTCGACCGCACTTTGCAAATTACCAAGGATATTATCTCGATAAGTGACAACAATGGATACCAATTTAAGAGATATGATACAACTCCAGTAGAACTGTACAGTGTCTATATGAATAAATAACTTGATTAAACAACATTTACTAAACAATACTAAGTAGGTCTGAACGTTTACTAAACAACCCACGAGATTGTTAAATACTTTTATTAAACCCGAAGTTTTCCAGCATATATGCAGCATTTGTGCGTAAACCATTACGCTGGTCTAACACGTGTATGAACACAATAATATACCTAATGTGATGCATATTGCTTTCATTGCTTTGTTAACTACGTTGCTATCTATATACACTAGTAATAGTGTATATATATATATATATATATATATATATATATATATATATATAATCAAGTGCTTATATATATATATATATTTATAATCAGTGAAGCAATCCTCTCTACGCCGTCGGGTGCAGCAAGGGAGCACCATTTCGGTCTGTCTGCAGCTATTGCTGGGGCGGTCTGCAGGATGTGGCCTCTGGTTTTAAGGTCTCTCTCCACTGTTCGTAGCCAGGTCTCTTTGGGTCTGCCTCGGTTCTTTTTCCCCTGTGGGTCCATCTCAGTGCCACCCTTGGTAGTGAGTCAGGGGGCATTCTGCAGACGTGGCCGAGCCATCTCCATTGCCGAGATACAATGATCTCATAGATGGTCCTTGCACCCGCTCTATGACGGAGCTCCTTGTTTGAGATCATGTTTGGCCAGAATATCCTCATGATCTGTCGCAGGCACATGGTTTGGAAGACTTCGAGCTTGTGTTCTATGTTCGCAGTGGACTTCCAACAATCTTAACCGTACAAAAGGACGCTCAACACGTTGCTCTTGAATATACGGATCTTCGTGTGGACGCTGAGGTTCCTTGTCCTCCAGATGGGCTTCAGCATTGCGAGGGTCTAATTGGCCTTGTTGATTCTTGTGACGACTTCCCTTGTGCAATCTCCATCCGTGGCGACCTTATTGACCAGGTATGTGAAATCATCTAGTTCTTGCAGAGACTGGTCGTTGATGGTGATTAGGTTGCCCGCTCTGGTGTTCTTCATCTAGACCTTTGCCTATGGTGTTTGCAATCTGTACCAACTGTTGTGTCTTCTGTTGGATATCCAGGTGCCTGCTTGCCAGCAACCCGATGTCATCGGCATAGACCAGGTCATCCAGCATTGAGGTCAAGGTCCACTGTATTCCTTGTATCTTGCGGTCTGTGATGCTGTGCATGATGCAATCAATGGCCAGTGAGAAGAGAATCGGAAAGAGAATGCATCCTTGCTTCACTCCGATTTCCACCTGGAATGGTTCAGTGAGTTGGTTGTTGTGGATTACTCTGCACTAAAAGTTCTCGTACAGAGACCTGACGACATTGACAAGTTTCTTGGGGATGCCATAATGTCGTAGGATCTTCCACATAGAGGCTCGGTACAGGCTGTCGAAGGCCTTCTCAAAGTCCACAAAGATCACATAAAGGTATCCATTCCACTCGTGAGACTGCTCAAGGATCTGCCTCAGTGTGAAGATGTGGTCGATGCAGGATTTGACGTTCCTAAAGCCTGCCTGTTCCTGGCGTAGGATGCCGTCCACAGTTGTGGTGAAGCGTTGAAGAATGATGCGGCTAAAGATCTTATTGGAGAAGGATAGTAAAGTGATTCCTTGCCAGTTGTTGCAGTTTTCCAGATCTCATTTCTTGGGAAGTTTAACTATGAATCCGGTTTTCCAGTTGCTTTCTCACTATCCCATATCTTTTGGAGAACCTGGCATAGAAGCTTCGGCGTCTCTGTGTCTTCTACCTTCAGCATCTCAGGACAAACTCCAGCATCGCCAGGTGCCTTTCCATTCTTCAGCTTGTGAATTTCCTCCTTGACCTCCTCAATAGCGATGTCGTCGCAGTTGATGTCACGGTCTTCCTTTGCTTCAGGAATGTCAGAGAGTTCTAGTGGGTCTGGCCGATTCATGATATACTCAAAGTGTTGCTTCCATCTTTTCAGCTTCTCCTCCTCCACTGTGACATAGGTTCCAGCTTCATCTCTCACTGGAAGGTCGTGGTACTGACTATAGTCGCCCTTCAGCTTCTTTGTGCTCTGATACACCGTCGTCATGTCTTTCTGCCCTGCTGTTGCCTCCTCTTCCTTTGCTAGCCTCTCTGTGTATTCTCTCTTGTCTCTCCTTGCTGATATTTTCACCTCCTTGTCTTTTTTTCCATACTCCTTCACAATTTTCTCTTTCAGTCCTGGTGATTTTGAATCCAAAAGTCTCTTCTTAATCTATCTTCTCTCTACTATGCGAGTCCATGTCTCTTCTGATATCAACTCTGTCTTCCTATTATCCCTATAACCTAACACATCTTTTCCTGCTTAATTCATTGCTCTGTTAAAATTGTCGATGGTCAGCGCTGTCACATCTTCTAGAGCACTAAACATATTCCTTAGGGCCAGCCTGAGCTCTTCCTTCACTTTTGGAATATTTAGCTTGACCACATCAAATCGTTTATTCCTGGAGACCCCTATCCTAACTGGCTTAAGCTTTAACGTCACCTTGTTGAACTTTTCAAAATTTAATTGTGAAATATTGGGGCTAGTCTTAGGAAAGGATTACTAAAAACTAGATATAACTATAACACAGAACATGTCTTTGATGTAAGAAGTATCGTTGATGTAATGCTTCGTTTTACTTTAAGCTCCTCGGCCTTGGACAGAGGACTGCTAGGTCAAGATGGAGACAGTCTGTGTTACTTTAGACATAACAATGAAAAGCATATTATAAAAACTATATCAAAGAAACATTTATATCATTTGTGTTCACTTAATGAGTTTTTTGTTTCGGTTTGTGTAGGCGTCAATGGGTTAGAAATTATGTAAGGTATGATAGGGCAAAATGAAGGGAACTAGTTTACCTGTTACTGGCATAGATGAGTGAGACCTTAGTCAGAGTTTTGTTTAATAATACGAAAACCAATAATAAGATATAAAAAATTGATTGGATTGGATAGCTCAAATAGGTAATCGAACTTATGCGATATTTGTTCCGTCGATTTTGCGAAACCAGTAATTTTGAAATTAGATAAAGTTAAGGAAAGGACAGAAGAAAGAAACATTATGACTAATAGAACTTTGTAGCAAATTTAGTATGTCTCATGTGTTCACAATACTATTTGCGAATGCACACTGATATTTTTTACTGTTCTAGAGATATATGATATTGCTTTCCCCCATTCGTACTGATGAATATAAACGCACCTATGAAAGCTAAATATTTTACATGTGCTTACCTACAAACTTGTACCTATTGAGGAAATAAACATATCATGCCACAAGGAATACATATTTACAGTTTATGATCATTCTGTCGTTCAACATACATGCAGAAACATATAATTTTAGCATAATATTTGTATTAACTGACAGCTACGTATTTGCTCCCTTCAACCGGCTATTGCAAACTGATCTTAACAATGATTTGTGTTTTAAAGTTATTGACCTAATTGTATCTCATAATATCTTCAAACTTAACTTAGACAATTTAAACTAAAAAGATCATAGGCCATACAGTATAACACATGAGATAAATGGACAATTTCTGATGCTTAAGCTTAGCTTATGTCTGGTCAAAGAAATGTCGTTTGTTAGAAACCCCAATCAAAGCCTACTTCTCTGGAAACAATAGTAAATTTGAAGGTGGTAACACTTATTGTAATTGTTTCGCGAAAAGACAATAATAAAAGACAATATAGAACTATAAGCACGCAATTGTTAATTGAGTGGAATAACTCGTTATGTATAAGATAAGATGAAATAAATAAGCGTGTCTTTATCTCAGTTATATTCGAATAATTTACCGTATTGTTCAGTTCCTGACGTTGCCTTAGAAATAATCTCCTCGACTGCTAGTAGTCTTTTTTCTCCACTTTTTCCCAACGCCTCAAGCTGCCATTAACGACATAAACGACATTTATTCTCTCTCTCTCTCTCTCTCTCTCTCTCTCTCTCTCTCTCTCTCTCTCTCTCTCTCTCTCTATTATATTATTAGGTGAATCTGTTAATCAACGCATATAGCATAAATACGTTTTGATTTTGTCAGCCAAATTACTTAACTTACTCGTAATATTGTCGTATGCTTTCTATGAACAATGCCGAATTCCTTACATAAATATTTGTGGAACATTTGAACGCATGAATGGACTTTATTATAACAAGGTGTATTTACGAATCTAAGATGTATATGGTGTCAAAATTCATGTGTACTAATTGATTGAGATTATCAGAAAAAGGAAAAAAGAATGAAAAAAATTGATATAAACGCGGACAAGAACAATATGTACTGCATAACTGTGTTTTTGACACATTTCCTTTTTTGATATTTATGTGTGAATAAAACGCAAACGTTAAGAAACACAATGTAATTTTCAATTTGATTAATTTATGCAATTCAATAAATAACGTTCCTAAGTCACGTTATTATATGAAATATTAAATTTCAATAGAATAATCAGTCCATTATGGGACGAGTTTAAAAAAGCACTAATGGAATTTATCTGACCTGTACTCAATGGAATGCGATAAGAGCGTTATGGCTGTTAAATTGAAGAGGAAGCAAAGAAAAATTTAAAGCTTATTTCCGATTTCCTTTGCAATGAGTATGTGTAATGTGTCTTTTATAGATGTCATATCTATATCTTTAGGGAAAATACGTGTTGATTTAACTACCAAACGACATTTATGATCATAAATAGTTTTAAACTCCATTTTCAGTCAGGTCAGCATGTTCCACATGAAGTATATTTTATGGCTGGTCACTCAGTAAAATATTATACCGATATTTTCCTTAATATATATTTTTATTGTGTGTTGCGTTCAGGTATAATTGATGCCTAAACGCTACAACTGATTGGATTGGCTAGATGTCGTTAGAAAAATAATCAATTAAATGAATGCCTTAAAATAAATGGCATGACATTGAAATCAAAGGAAAGAACACCCTTTAGCAGATTTCTAAATTTAATTGAAATTTAATTCATGCCACCAATTTAATTTCAACTTGTTAAATTTAGTCCATCAATTTTCAACCTGACACATTTCGTCTGTATACAGGATTCGGAAGGTTTGCGATCACCATGTTTTTCTAAAGGAATAATCGTAATAGGTTAACAAGGAAACTAAACGCCATTTTTCAATTCAATTTTTGTCGAGACATTCAAATGAATCTTCATAGATAACAGATAATCAGAAATAACTTGTTAAAATAAAACTAAGATTACAGGTTAATTGACAGAGTTATGGCAAACTGTAACAGGTGATTACCCTTTGGTTAAAATGTCTCGGGAACCAATATCAAGCAAACTATGTTGCATTACATATGAATTTGCATCACAAATCTGTAATATTGATGCTGTCTGTGTAAAATGTGTAAAATGATATATTGTGATTGAATCACAGTTACTCGTAAATTATAATTTATCTAGTAAACTCTACTTTCAAAGGCTATTCGATTACAAACTACATATTCAAATACCATATGTGCTTTCATGTTAAACGGAACAAAGTAAAGGTACAACGTTTGAGTAGAAAGTTTTCACTTATTTCTACTCCTTACTGCCTACATTATTTCCATTAAAATACCATGTTTTATAAACGATTGAGCGCAATGTAATTTAAAACCTGTATATTACTCCGCGCGTTTTGTAAGTTCAATAATTAATCATATCCCATTTCAGATCCTCACACACACACACACACACACATACACACACAACATGCCAAAGTATGTACGGTTGAAACATAAAGATGCTTTTATAGAAATTGGCTACTACAATCGAAGTTTATTATTCTTGTATCTCGGCCAATTATCTGGCCAATCTTTTCATTAAAATGCAACTGTGAGCATTTAACTTGGTTTGTTTAACTCATAATAGAAAAATAAAAAGGAAATAATTAAACTAGACTATATATAATTAACTGTAAACGCAAACGTCAAGAAACACACTGTTATCCTCAATTTGATTAATTTATGCAATTCAATAAATAACGTTCCTAAGTCACGTTATTATATGAAATATTTAATTTCAGTAGAATAATCAGTCCATTATGGGACGAGTTTAAAAAAGCACAAATGGAATTTATCTGACCTGTACTAAATGGAATGCAATAAGAGCGTTATGGCTGTTAAATTGAAGAGGAAGCAAAGAAAAATTTAAAGCTTATTTCCGATTTCCTTTGCAATGAGTATGTGTAATGTGTCTTTTATAGATGTCATATCTATATCTTTAGGGAAAATACGTGTTGATTTAACTACCAAACGACATTTATGATCATAAATAGTTTTAAACTCCATTTTCAGTCAGGTCAGCATGTTCCACATGAAGTATATTTTATGGCTGGTCACTCAGTAAAATATTATACCGATATTTTCCTTAATATATATTTTTATTGTGTGTTGCGTTCAGGTATAATTGATGCCTAAACGCTACAACTGATTGGATTGGCTAGATGTCGTTAGAAAAATAATCAATTAAATGAATGCCTTAAAATAAATGGCATGACATTGAAATCAAAGAAAAGAACACCCTTTAGCAGATTTCTAAATTTAATTGAAATTTAATTCATGCCACCAATTTAATTTCAACTTGTTAAATTTAGTCCATCAATTTTCAACCTGACACATTTCGTCTGTATACAGGATTCGGAAGGTTTGCGATCACCATGTTTTTCTAAAAGAATAATCGTACTAGGTTAACAAGGAAACTAAACGCCATTTTTCAATTCAATTTTTGTCGAGACATTCAAATGAATCTTCATAGATAACAGATAATCAGAAATAACTTGTTAAAATAAAACTAAGATTACAGGTTAATTGACAGAGTTATGGCAAACTGTAACAGGTGATTACCCTTTGGTTAAAATGTCTCGGGAACCAATATCAAGCAAACTATGTTGCATTACATATGAATTTGCATCACAAATCTGTAATATTGATGCTGTCTGTGTAAAATGTGTAAAATGATATATTGTGATTGAATCACAGTTACTCGTAAATTATAATTTATCTAGTAAACTCTACTTTCAAAGGCTATTCGATTACAAACTACATATTCAAATACCATATGTGCTTTCATGTTAAACGGAACAAAGTAAAGGTACAACGTTTGAGTAGAAAGTTTTCACTTATTTCTACTCCTTACTGCCTACATTATTTCCATTAAAATACCATGTTTTATAAACGATTGAGCGCAATGTAATTTAAAACCTGTATATTACTCCGCGCGTTTTGTAAGTTCAATAATTAATCATATCCCATTTCAGATCCTCACACACACACACACACACACATACACACACAACATGCCAAAGTATGTACGGTTGAAACATAAAGATGCTTTTATAGAAATTGGCTACTACAATCGAAGTTTATTTTTCTTGTATCTCGGCCAATTATCTGGCCAATCTTTTCATTAAAATGCAACTGTGAGCATTTAACTTGGTTTGTTTAACTCATAATAGAAAAATAAAAAGGAAATAATTAAACTAGACTATATATAATTAACTGTAAACGCAAACGTCAAGAAACACACTGTTATCCTCAATTTGATTAATTTATGCAATTCAATAAATAACGTTCCTAAGTCACGTTATTATATGAAATATTTAATTTCAGTAGAATAATCAGTCCATTATGGGACGAGTTTAAAAAAGCACAAATGGAATTTATCTGACCTGTACTAAATGGAATGCAATAAGAGCGTTATGGCTGTTAAATTGAAGAGGAAGCAAAGAAAAATTTAAAGCTTATTTCCGATTTCCTTTGCAATGAGTATGTGTAATGTGTCTTTTATAGATGTCATATCTATATCTTTAGGGAAAATACGTGTTGATTTAACTACCAAACGACATTTATGATCATAAATAGTTTTAAACTCCATTTTCAGTCAGGTCAGCATGTTCCACATGAAGTATATTTTATGGCTGGTCACTCAGTAAAATATTATACCGATATTTTCCTTAATATATATTTTTATTGTGTGTTGCGTTCAGGTATAATTGATGCCTAAACGCTACAACTGATTGGATTGGCTAGATGTCGTTAGAAAAATAATCAATTAAATGAATGCCTTAAAATAAATGGCATGACATTGAAATCAAAGAAAAGAACACCCTTTAGCAGATTTCTAAATTTAATTGAAATTTAATTCATGCCACCAATTTAATTTCAACTTGTTAAATTTAGTCCATCAATTTTCAACCTGACACATTTCGTCTGTATACAGGATTCGGAAGGTTTGCGATCACCATGTTTTTCTAAAAGAATAATCGTACTAGGTTAACAAGGAAACTAAACGCCATTTTTCAATTCAATTTTTGTCGAGACATTCAAATGAATCTTCATAGATAACAGATAATCAGAAATAACTTGTTAAAATAAAACTAAGATTACAGGTTAATTGACAGAGTTATGGCAAACTGTAACAGGTGATTACCCTTTGGTTAAAATGTCTCGGGAACCAATATCAAGCAAACTATGTTGCATTACATATGAATTTGCATCACAAATCTGTAATATTGATGCTGTCTGTGTAAAATGTGTAAAATGATATATTGTGATTGAATCACAGTTACTCGTAAATTATAATTTATCTAGTAAACTCTACTTTCAAAGGCTATTCGATTACAAACTACATATTCAAATACCATATGTGCTTTCATGTTAAACGGAACAAAGTAAAGGTACAACGTTTGAGTAGAAAGTTTTCACTTATTTCTACTCCTTACTGCCTACATTATTTCCATTAAAATACCATGTTTTATAAACGATTGAGCGCAATGTAATTTAAAACCTGTATATTACTCCGCGCGTTTTGTAAGTTCAATAATTAATCATATCCCATTTCAGATCCTCACACACACACACACACACACATACACACACAACATGCCAAAGTATGTACGGTTGAAACATAAAGATGCTTTTATAGAAATTGGCTACTACAATCGAAGTTTATTTTTCTTGTATCTCGGCCAATTATCTGGCCAATCTTTTCATTAAAATGCAACTGTGAGCATTTAACTTGGTTTGTTTAACTCATAATAGAAAAATAAAAAGGAAATAATTAAACTAGACTATATATAATTAACTGTAAACGCAAACGTCAAGAAACACACTGTTATCCTCAATTTGATTAATTTATGCAATTCAATAAATAACGTTCCTAAGTCACGTTATTATATGAAATATTTAATTTCAGTAGAATAATCAGTCCATTATGGGACGAGTTTAAAAAAGCACAAATGGAATTTATCTGACCTGTACTAAATGGAATGCAATAAGAGCGTTATGGCTGTTAAATTGAAGAGGAAGCAAAGAAAAATTTAAAGCTTATTTCCGATTTCCTTTGCAATGAGTATGTGTAATGTGTCTTTTATAGATGTCATATCTATATCTTTAGGGAAAATACGTGTTGATTTAACTACCAAACGACATTTATGATCATAAATAGTTTTAAACTCCATTTTCAGTCAGGTCAGCATGTTCCACATGAAGTATATTTTATGGCTGGTCACTCAGTAAAATATTATACCGATATTTTCCTTAATATATATTTTTATTGTGTGTTGCGTTCAGGTATAATTGATGCCTAAACGCTACAACTGATTGGATTGGCTAGATGTCGTTAGAAAAATAATCAATTAAATGAATGCCTTAAAATAAATGGCATGACATTGAAATCAAAGAAAAGAACACCCTTTAGCAGATTTCTAAATTTAATTGAAATTTAATTCATGCCACCAATTTAATTTCAACTTGTTAAATTTAGTCCATCAATTTTCAACCTGACACATTTCGTCTGTATACAGGATTCGGAAGGTTTGCGATCACCATGTTTTTCTAAAAGAATAATCGTACTAGGTTAACAAGGAAACTAAACGCCATTTTTCAATTCAATTTTTGTCGAGACATTCAAATGAATCTTCATAGATAACAGATAATCAGAAATAGCTTGTTAAAATAAAACTAAGATTACAGGTTAATTGACAGAGTTATGGCAAACTGTAACAGGTGATTACCCTTTGGTTAAAATGTCTCGGGAACCAATATCAAGCAAACTATGTTGCATTACATATGAATTTGCATCACAAATCTGTAATATTGATGCTGTCTGTGTAAAATGTGTAAAATGATATATTGTGATTGAATCACAGTTACTCGTAAATTATAATTTATCTAGTAAACTCTACTTTCAAAGGTTATTCGATTACAAACTACATATTCAAATACCATATGTGCTTTCATGTTAAACGGAACAAAGTAAAGGTACAACGTTTGAGTAGAAAGTTTTCACTTATTTCTACTCCTTACTGCCTACATTATTTCCATTAAAATACCATGTTTTATAAACGATTGAGCGCAATGTAATTTAAAACCTGTATATTACTCCGCGCGTTTTGTAAGTTCAATAATTAATCATATCCCATTTCAGATCCTCACACACACACACACACACACACACATACACACACAACATGCCAAAGTATGTACGGTTGAAACATAAAGATGCTTTTATAGAAATTGGCTACTACAATCGAAATTTATTTTTCTTGTATCTCGGCCAAATATCTGGCCAATCTTTTCATTAAAATGCAACTGTGTGCATTTAACTTGGTTTGTTTAACTCATAATAGAAAAATAAAAAGGAAATAATTAAACTAGACTATATATAATTAACTGTAAACGAAAACGTCAAAGAGTCAAGGAAAAAAATATCAGTGAAAATATATTAAAATAACGTTCTAAATTGACCGATAAAAATGTATTTGTAAACTAATCCTTAAATATGTAATTGACCTGCAGACGCTATCACATAACAATATACTGTATATTGTTGTGTTCAATTCCAGCCGAGTCATAAGACTAGACGACCTGGTGCTTGAAAAATGTGACTAGGTGAAGCATCATGATACCTGTCTGCAGCAAGATGCCCACATGCTAGATATCATTATTCACTGTCACTCTGTTACAGCTATAATTGAACGATTTAACGCTACATTACAAATCTCCCCACCAACACAAATAAAATGTGCACAGTGTCGACTCTCTCTCTCTCTCTCTCTCTCTCTCTGTATATCTATCTATCTATTTATCTATATATCTACCTATATATATATATATATATATATATATATATATATATATATATATATATATATATATATATATATATATATATATATATATATATATATATATATATATAGTAGTAATGTGTACTTTGATATTTTAACCAAGCACTATGCTTTTACGGTGACTCGACATACCAGGCGCGATTTGGATGTAGTTATTTTGACCATTGAGGAACGGGATTAGGGTCCAGGCCAAGTTCACTACAATCTACATATTAACAATGAAGAGTATGGAATATTCATTTCTTTACTGTGTAATGAATAACAAAATAATGCCAAGTATAGCGTAAACTTGATTGCGTTTTATTTTGTATTTAAATATTTGTTCTGTTGTGCTTCTTCCACTACAGAACTTTGCCTGTTCATCAGCGATTATTTCTTCTGCTTTTGGGTTCAGTCTGTTCAAGATGATCTTTAGCAGCATCTTACTAACATATATATATATAGTAGTAATGTGTACTTTGATATTTTAACCAAGCACTATGCTTTTACGGTGACTCTACATACCAGGCGCGATTTGGATGTAGTTATTTTGACCATTGAGGAACGGGATTAGGGTCCAGGCCAAGTTCACTACAATCTACATATTAACAATGAAGAGTATGGAATATTCATTTCTTTACTGTGTAATGAATAACAAAATAATGCCAAGTATAGCGTAAACTTGATTGCGTTTTATTTTGTATTTAAATATTTGTTCTGTTGTGCTTCTTCCACTACAGAACTTTGCCTGTTCATCAGCGATTATTTCTTCTGCTTTTGGGTTCAGTCTGTTCAAGATGATCTTTAGCAGCATCTTACTAACATGGCTGATCAAACTGATAGTTATGTAGTTTTGGCACAGCTGTAGATTCCTTTTATTGGTTAGAGTTATAATCAGTGACTGGGTCCACTGTGTTGGCCATTCGACTTTCCGCCAGATGTTGTTGCAGATTTTTGTTAATAGATCTATGACTGATTCACCACCATTCTTGATAAATTCAGCTGGGATGTTGTCTACTCCAGCTGCCATCCTATTCTTCAGTGCTTTTATTGCTGACTACACCTCTTCCTTGAGAATTGGGAAATCATCATCATTTGTGGAGTTTGCAACTTCAAGTACCTCTGAGTCTTCTGTGGACGGATGGTTGTAGAAATCTTTACAATACTCTGTCCATCTTTCTGCAATGTAACTTGCATCTGTGAGGCATTTTCCATTTTCGTCTTGAATGGTACTGACTCTTGGTTGCATCTGTCTGGTGAGGTCTTTCACAATTTGGAATGCCCTTTTGCAGTTATTGTTTATCAGACTGCTCTCTATTTATGTGCACTTTAGTGCAATCCAGTCATCGTTTGCTTTCTTCAAGTTTTTTCTGATGTTCTTGTTTATTTCCCAATACTCCACTGCCCCTGGTGTGTGTCTGGTGTTTTTTTGGTGAGGTCTCTTTAGGCATCACACAGATTCAGGATCTCTTCTGTAACCCAGGGATTTTTCTTTGGACGATGGAGGCCAATGATGTCCTTGGCTGCTGTTGTAATGACTGTGTTGAAAGTGTCTGTCATCTGTTTAACATTAAAGCCTATCACAAGAAGTGGAGCAAATGTTCCTTCAATTGTGCATTGGAATAACTTGCAGATGTTAGGGTCCTTCAGATGTTCAAGGTTGAATTTGAACCTGATGTCCTTTGGCTTGTTAATTTTCTTTAACCTCACTCGGACCTTCATTATGACGAGGTCGTGATCACTCCAAACATCAGCACCTGGGAACGTTCTTGTTTTTGCTCTATTGATGCCATCTCGGTATAGGTTTTGAACCAGTGTGTAGTCGATCTGGTTATGGTGGGTTCCATTTAGTGCATGTATATATTCTGCTTACATTTATATATTACTCAAGTGAAGGCCCTGAATTGGCCTTCATTGCAAATGAAATATTTTACGTATCTGATTTGAAGTTTAGCTTATGTGTTTCATTGATATTAAAACTGGCAGTAACATGCTAACAGGACATTTCTTTACATGCAAAATCGACAAATTAAATTAAATTATATTACATTTTAAGTTACCGTCAAGTGACACATTACAGGAAATATAAATTTGTGCAAGTTTCATCCAAGAGAAAAATGTAACCTACTGCCTGATTTCCTCAATTTCACAATTTCCTCAATTTCCTCAATTTCACAAATCTAACACAAGTAGTTAAAGAAAAATTTTAAGAGAGTTGAATTGTTACTGTAATGTAACAATACAAGTCACCTGCCCAATCAAAATTTCCTTGTTTCTCAACACATTACCACTACCAATGACCTTGTCAAGAATCACTTTTGCAGACAGAATAAATTACTGAACAAAGCGGACAAGGCAAATATGGAAAACATATCAACACATAACTGACACAGCATTTACATCAGGATATAGACCCCGTTAGACCGAAACTCCTGACTATGTCAAAATATGTTTGTGCTAATGGAAATTTGCAATGTCATCAACCTGGGGAATTGTTTTACTCCTATGCAACTAGGTTATCCCATTATATAAAGTGTGTTATCTATTTATTTATTAAATCAAATACCATATGTTACAATACGAGACTGGATATTTACAAATACATAATATTGTCTTGTTTTGCGACCTGAATTTTGCGTTAATCGTTTTGTTTCTTGAAACGTACAAGAGTAATATTCATTTGAACGATGCAAGACATCCCACAAAAATCAGCTATTGTAGTGCAACGATGTCAACGTATTTAATATCAGAGATCAAAAGTGATTTTAACAGTATGTGATAGACAATCTATTCAACTTTATAGCCATGCTAGCATCGTCAGTTTTATAATCATGGATAGCAAAGTCAGTCAGTGTTTATTATAGATTTCACATTTAACATAATTTGCAGCAATAAATACATCATCTTAACTGCAGTTATTTATGTAGCAAACCAGATGTTGAAAACATCTCAATTTTTTAAATAATGTCCCATAGCAGTGAACATAGATTGATTTGTTTATATATATGAAACAATTTTGAAATTCTGGATGCTTTTATTAATTCTCGAGGGGAATAATTGCCAACAGCGTTTTAATTCACGCACAGATCATAATGTAAGACATGGACGTGAAAAAGTAAAGTAATTCATCAAGAGTTTATCACATTATGGCTCATGTATCAACGTTTTGAATGAAAAAATAAAGGATATTAGGACGATGTTGTGGTTTTGGGTGATATATTGTTTTTCTGAAATGATATAAAAGCTATATATATGCTATATTTGACAGAGGGAAATTCATATTCGGCGAGACTTGAAACTATTTATTTTTTAAAGAACAACGAGAAATATCATTTTATGAAATATTTTTTCCATACAAAACATTTAAGTGTTTAGTTCTTTTTATCAAATAGAACGATCTTTATACCGTTTAAACCCATCATCATTTGGTCTAATATTTTTAAACGTATTTTCCCTTTTTTTATAAACTTTTCCCTTGTAATCTCTATGACAATTTGTTCCCTTGACAAATGTAACAGTGCTCCGCAGTTTCGCCACGTAGTCGGCAGTTTTCTGCATTTTATAGGAGACCACGTTTATTAGGCATTGAGTTAGTAGAATCAATGAAAAATATTTCAGGCGTAGCTGGGATTGGGCCATCATCCAGATCTACTCATAAAACAGTAGCTCCGTTATCAAGTATTTTGCTTGTTCCTACGCAAAAACTACAAGTATCTTCAAGATACTACATAATTGACCATATAATTAGTATATATGCATGAGTAATATAATTACCATACCACAACACACCTGCGCCAAGAGAGGCAGCTGTTAATACCAGTTTCTTAAGTCTTTGGTATGAATCAGACGACGATCGAACCCACGATCTCCCGTTTCCGCGTTTGACGCTCTAACAACGAGGCCACTGGAGTGGTAGTGTCTGATGAAAATAAAAATGTAATTTTCGTGGTAGCAACCATATGCCCATGTACATTCCAAATTTAAGATAAGTAATATATTATATAAATGCCGTGGTAAGTGTGTGCGAGAGAGAGAGAGAGAGAGAGAGAGAGAGAGAGAGAGAGAGAGAGAGAGAGAGAGAGAGAGAGATATTAGATATATATCGGAGGAACTGAGAACAGACATTCGTCATCGCGAATAAGTTGCCAAGATAGACAAATTTTGTTCTTCTACATCTACTGAATGTATCGTTAATGCGAGGTTTTATGTATTACTGAAACAAACAATATTTTTTGTTTGCATTAATATTAGTGAATAAATGTCCTGGTACTGGTCATTCATTACTAAATATTATATCTTCGCAAAAATATCACCTCGATTACATACATTGAAACCAATTATAACTATTCGTAAACCGTGTTTACATTATATTTTTACATATTAATACAAAACGTTATTTTAATACCTTTTATTATTATCTTCATCTGTCACTGGTTTTAGTTTGTAGGAAATAATTGGTTTACTCCATTTAATTTAATTCTCATTTCTGTTTGAAGAACATAGTAATTCATGGCAAATTCATTTCAGTCACTTACAAAGGATGGCAATTTGGATAACAACACTACTACTAATGAATATCTTGCAAAGTTAGATATACTTGGTCTATTATTCCTGTTAGTTTTCGCTTTTATCGTAATACTCCAAATCATTTACATGATCATGAATCGTTGTGGGGGGGGGGGGGGGCATTCCAGCATTTTATTTCCATCACACATCTGTGGAATCCTTTTCATTCCAAAAAGTTCAAGAATGAGCTCCGGGAAAAAAAGCATAAATTGACTGTAGAAGACGTAGTCGAAGTGTGTACAAGAAATCCTTGCTGAACCTCTTCCTGATTATGATTCTGATTTAAAAATTTCCTTCAGTTGGGACAAGGCATGCGATAGGAAGATCAGCAAATCTGAGATCGTCGATAGGAGCAACCTTAAGATGTTCATCGAGATTTTGACCCAAATGCAGCGGGACAGTCTGTTAGCAAACTTAAAAAGTCTCTTATCAGAAGTTTGAAGCAAATTAATAATCACGGTGAACCTGAAAATGAATAGGCTCCTGAAGGGAGGAAACTCTTGAAGAAAAAAAAATTATCCATAACAAGTTGTACTTACCGAGAGAGGGACCATTACCTGACCCGCCAAGAGCTTTGGGACACATGAGAGGCGACCAGTCATGTTTGTGGAGATGATAAAGAGCTAGAAGTCACCAAGACGTCTGCCAGGCTATGACGAATCACATCGCGATTTGTCTAAATCGATGCCTGCAGGAGGGGGACACTGATGACATCATATATGACGAAGTACCAGGAACAATGGGACGTGCGCTAGGATAGAGACTAAAACTGTTGCACAAGATCGATGAAATCAAAAAGAAAGAACGAGATCAGCATCTTATGTAAAATGAAAGACCTTCATTCCAGGTGAGACCATTTCAGATATTTGGATGGTTGTATATATTTTTAATGCGTAACATGATCATTAAATATATTATGGATCAAATAGTGTATTGTCGTTATAACCTTGTCTATGATCTTTTTTTCATTCTCTCTCTCTCTCTCTCTCTCTCTCTCTCTCTCTCTCATGTTCATTCAACACATGCAAATTGTTTATAGTGGAAGATTATATATGTTGTTAACATGAGTGATATAACAGGATCCAGTTTATTACTTTATGTAAATGTAATTAATTTGCATGGCTAAGCAATTTATGGTGTCTACTTTGTGCACATATTATTAGATTTAAAGGTAGTAAAGAGTGATCATTCTTCTTAAACTTGTCAAAAATTAATTATCACCAGTTGATCAGTGATTTTGTTTCAAAGCTATAAATTTGAAATTTTACAAATTTATCTTTCATTTACTTTCTATAAGCTAAGTAAGATAAACATTGCGTTTAACTCAAGTACAAACTTGACATTTGTATGAAAGCAATTTAGGTTGTAAAGTCTTTAAGTAGCTTTATTGCAGGAATGGCACACTTTCCAATAGCTTTATTGCAGGAATGGCACACTTTCCAAGCCCCTACACCGTTCGTTTGACTGCGAAATGATTGATGGATAAGGAATTGAAGAAAATGGTTACTTTCTTTGTTATACGATTTCGTAAACATATTGCAGTAAGTAGATGTCATTGACAATGTGTTTCTGCTCTTTCTTTTGAGCGACATTCTGCAAATTACTTCTAAGCGATTGTACATCCCGTATCACGAATGACTTTATGCAATTTGCAAGATATATTTGGAATACTAAAATGATGTTTATTAGGTAATACGTTTAGTCAAGTATTGTGCTGGTTTACGCCTTTCTAATCTTCAAATCATATTTAATTATGTAAATAAATTTAATATTGAAACGTATTACGGTTTTAGGACATGTGTGTGTTGTACTCTAAAATTAGAATTGTGTTATGTATATAATGTATCATTTTAAGAGGACAGTTGTTTGAATTTATAGTTTATGTCGACTGGCCCGTTGGTTTTAAATATTAATCTGCCTTCCTCTCTGAACACAAGATTATACAATGATGTGATAGTAAGTCTAAAACATGTGTTTCATTTAAATGTGATCTACACTAATACATATTTATTACGTGCTACAGAGAGACATGGGGAAATGGTGCCAATATTTGTTAAATATGAATATTAATATATCGTTTTCCAAAATTATCTAATCTATTATATCATTGCTTGTATTTGTCACATTTGTGTAATTTTTTTCACATGTAATTCAGGTGTAATCTGTTGAAGTCACACTTTCCAGTTAATGAACTGTATTGGAAACAATGCACATTTTCCGAATACAACGTTATAACTTATTATACACACTGTCTCAGAATATTGAGTCAAATTTTATTTTTCATGGCATATATCTGCTTCTAAGAGAAAATATTCTTAAAATGTAGAGCAAAACGAACAAATAAAAATGTCTCTTTTTGCAAGGCAAGGAACGTTTGGACTGTTTGAATTTGTTATTGTTTATAGAATTTGTGCAGCATAAATTTACATATGTATGTATGTATGTATACATGCATTTATGTATGTATGTATGCATGTATGTATGTATGTATGTATGTATGTATGTATGTATGTATGTATGTATGTATGTATGTATGTATGTATGTATGTATGTATGTATATCTCTATGTATGTATGTATGTATGTATGTATGTATGTATGTATGTATGTATGTATATATGTATATATGTATGTATGTATGTATGCATGCATGCATGCATGCATGCATGCATGCATGTATGTATGTATGTATGTATGTATGTATGTATGTATGTATGTATGTATGTATGTATGTATGTATGTATGTATGTATGTATCTATGTATGTTTGTATGTATGTATGTATGTATGTATGTATGTATGTATGTATGTATGTATGTATGCTTGTATGAATGTGAGCCGTTGAAGGACAACGTGTAAATGCAGTACAAAAGTCATTGTGGCTATTTACGGACAATATTTTTTAAAATCGCCGCAGGGCTGTTTATGGACAATCTGAATTTAACATGGAATATTGGACCTATATAAGGACTAGGAGAAATGGGGTTGATTTATAAGGATAATATGAAATGAACAAGTGTGGTGACTACCGTTGGTTGGTAGCAATGTTGCAACACTTGTAGGATCAGTTGTGCATCGTGTTGACCTCACTCGGGACCAAAGAGTGGGACATAAACTTATATAACACATACAATATTCACTATAAGAGCATCTACTATCAACACTGAATTGATGGATAACAAACCACAAATATACTATCACAAACCCCAATATATCCTATATACAAACCGGGAGTAGAAAAAAGAAACTACATCAATACTATCGAAAACCACACAATATATTATCCACACTCAGAAAGGAGAAACAAAATACACAAATATATTATCTACACAGAACGGAGAGAAATCGAACTACACATGTATTATTAACGCACGGGAAGGAGGAAACGCAAACCACAAAATATACTATCAACACAGAAAGGAGAGATTATGATCAACACATATACTACCCACACAAGGAAAGGAGAATATAAAACAATAAGCTATCAACACAGTAGGGAGAGAAGAAGACCACAATATATACTATCCATACAAAGGTACGAAAACGCATACAAACCAATATATACTTTAAAAAAAATAGAACAAAATCTACGAACCATACAAAAATGGAGCAAACAACAAACTATAGCATACTATCCATACGCAAGGAGTTAAAACAACCACAAATATACTATTAAAACATGAAGGAGAGAAAATACACCAACAATATACTTTCAGCACAGAAGGGAGCGAACATAAACACCAAATATGCTATTTACAATCGTGAACACGAAATAAACACATGATGTAATATCCACACAGACGTACACGAAAGCATTAAAATCACTAAATATACAAATAACTCAAACATACGCACACACAGCAAATCCTCAACTATCCACAAAATAGAATGCGAGCGCATCCACACATATACACACACACAGGGAGAACGGATGAAAAAAAAATCAAAATATATTATCCACGCATGTGGAAAAAGAAAGACCAAAACAAATCCAAAACATACTACCCATACTGAGGGAAGAGGAACAAACAAACCCCATATATACTATCAACACAGTGAAGAAGGCAAAATAACCCAATATAATATACTTTATACAGAGATGAAATGAAAAAACACATGTATACCCTATTCATACAGATGAAAGTTATAAACACCTTTACATGCATTCACACATACAGAGTTAAGAAAACTCCACAATATACTATCAACACAGAGTGAGAAAAAAAAACATTTTGAGATCACCTCAGCCATCTCCTTTAATGTCCAACTCTACCAAACACCCACTCTTACACCGACACACCAAAATCCATTTCAGCCATAAGTATCTGTCGTCAGTGTGTAATTTTGGAACAAATCAAGTCACAAGATGATGGAACAAATCAAGTCTTAATATGATGTAACAAATCAAGTCACAAAATGATGGAGCAAATAAAGTCACAAGATGATGGAGAAAATCAACACACAAGATGAGGGAACAAATAAAATCACAAGATGATGAAATAACCTTCTGAGTATTGTTTACTAACTGTATGTCTCAAAAACGTGTAGTTTAATGAAAACACCTCTTCCATTTCAATTCAATTTACTACAATGCCACAGAGGGACACACCAAAACCCATTTCAGACATAATTATCTGTAGTCAGTGTATAATTTTAGAACAAATCAAGTCTCAAGATTATGGGACAAATCAAGTCTTAATATGATGTAACAAATCAAAAATAACAAGATGATGGATCAAATTTAGTCACAAGAGGATGGAAGAACTTTCTGAATATTTGTTACTATCTGAATTTCTAAAATGTGTACCAGAATAAAAACACCTCGTTCATTTCAATTAAATTTACTACAATGCCACAGAGGGACAGAGAGAGTTAAAAGTACACATATTCATGCAGTGTAAATAAAAAACACACCATTGTTTTTTATCAGAATCGCAAGACCAAGAGACCCTTACGCTTTCTTTCTGGTCTATCACCTTTAGATGTTAGTATGAAATTTCACATCAGGCCTAACGTATCGGCTTACATTGTCAGTCTTCCATTTGTATCTCTTCCATGATACAAGTCTTCATCATCATCAATTTATCTTTCTTCTGAACCACACTCCGCTTTGTCCTCTTGTTTTCATTATTTTTCTTCTCTTTTCTCTTAAGGCACAAGGAAACAAAGTGTCCTTTCTCCTGAAGACGATAACATATATCTTGACTTTTGTCTCTCATGGACGAAGCAGGTATTCTGGAAATACATTTCCATTCACCTAGCACAGAGAGAGAGAGAGAGAGAGAGAGAGAGAGAGAGAGAGAGAGAGAGAGAGAGAGAGAGAGCGTACGTCAGCAGAACTTGTACTCTTTCGCACGAAACTCATCAAATGTACAGCCCGGAGGGTAGGTTTTGTTGCCACTTAAATCTGCGAATTATGCTTTCGTATGACTAATATCAAATCGTTGACCAGAATATCGATATGTGCTGACTCTTCCAACTTTAAAGTCATACTAAAATTGTCCGCTTCATTTCGGAAACATGCATGTTCGAGATAAAAACCTTTAAGCGTTTCTGACACTCGTTAAAATGGTACTTTTCTGAATGAAGACATGGTAAAAAAATATTCATTTTTACCAGTTACAAAAAGTAAAGATCTTCATTGGTGAGTTAAAGGTTTCATTGTACTTATTATAAACAAAACAACGTTTTATTTATTTTATCCATGTTATTAGTTATAACGCAAGTATAGGCGAAGCCATTAATCATCGGTCATCGGTTACTTTCGCATGACAGTGAACAAAGATGACAAAGGTCGAGACTGCCGACTACACGTATTATCCTGACCCAAAGTTTAGAAGTCGCGTAAAAAACTATATAATGACACAAAACAATAATGACCATATTAATCCAGATGGCCAGAACAAAAGCAGTGTCCTGTTTTTCCAAACACTTGGTAGAAAACATTACTGAATTGATAACAAATGATAGCTATGGATGTCAAAAGAATCATTCCAAATATCATCAAGGCTATACCTGTCTGATGATTAGTCAAGAAGAAAAATTGGACGAGTATCAGCCGCACGCTTCTGGTCTCATCTCAGAAGAAGTTGTGTTGCATCAGTGGTATAAAGAATTGTGTGATCATTCCTTGCCTCCATTGATTGCTCGAGATATCCATTATATCAAAGATCTCTTGGCCCATTGTGCGGAGACTTTGCTAAGGAAGAGCTGCTTTTGAATTATTTTCAAGCAAAACGTCAGGACTGAATTGACGATTTATACTTATATGTGTAAACAAACAAGACAAAACACTGCAAAATAGATACAGGTGAATTTTATTACCTTTTGAACAACAGATAATACGCTGCTTCTTGGAATCCAGTCATGTGTTTTAAAGATGAACTGGCCCATCGCGAACATCAAGACCATCAAGCTTATGTCATTTATATTTGTATTTCAAGCATGCGACCGGTATATTGTATTCCTGAACTTATCATTTCTTTATTCTTTTCGAATATGTGAGTAATCAACATTTTTAAGGATACATTATATCGGAAAATGATATGATTCATCTGTGTATTTCATATCCAATTTTTGGATAACGGGAAACAACTCTGTAGAGACTTCAAGATAATCCATTATACTGGAACCATTCTATACAATCCTAAGATTATGTTACATTCCCATCCTTATCACTGATGTCCATATTAAAACGTTTTCTACGCCTCTACAAATGACAAACTGTTTTCGTTATTTTGCAGTAGGTACCGGAGACAAATTATCTACATCATTCATGTATTTTGCATTTCGAATATTTTCAAAGTATGATTGTGTAACAAGACAATGAACTTGTTTATCACAGAAACAAATATATCGACTGGATGAAAGTCGCTTCCTTATATTACGAGATTACTCTTCTTACCTTCTCCGTAAATGAAGCATTTCCTTTGTCAGTAAGATCGTTACAAGTTGGCGATCCCGCGTGCAGTACAATATATATATATATATATATATATATATATATATATATATATATATATATATATATATATATATATATATATATATATATATAGTCAGGACATAAGATGCAGTTACACAACATGTGTTCATATGAGTTATCTGCTCCTGCCCACAACGAAAATATTTATATCCCTCAAAATAGTTCGAAATATTTTGTCCGAAACAGATCGTATGTTTCAAATTAATTCTAAACCGAAATGCATACAGTGCAAGGCAAAGTCAAAGCTAAGTTATACTTTATAAGTCATTCAATGTTCCAGCACAATAACGAAATGCATATACTGCACACGTCATTACCATTATGAACATGGTAGTGGCCTTGACTGCCTAAACGAACTCAATCCGCATTGTCGAGTTTAAAGTCTTTTTTTTCCGCTCAAGTCTTATATTGCTATTGCTATTAAGTGCTTAAATAAAACAACAAATGAAGCAAACAAATACGTGTATTTAAGGTCATAATATACTTTATTGTCCTTCAAATCAAAGTGAAAATCTAAAATGTAAGTATAGTCTTCAGAATTAAATCCTAAACTAGTCCTAAGATATCTATAACCAGTGAAAAACTAACAGATTTTATAACCAGTCCAAACCTAGCAGATCTTTAACTGGTCCAAAAGGATAGATTGCTGAGAACAAAGTGCAAATTAAAGATGTGCCAAGAAAGATCAACAATGCTACAAAAGTAACGATTACCCAGCCATTTTGCCATATGAAACGGTCTCTTAAATATACACTTTCTGATACAATTTTGGAACTATAATGTCCGCGTACAGAATATTCCAGCCATAATAGTACCAAAATCATATGCAAGACAGAATATTATAGTATCATAAGACATATGTATATCGCTATTAGTCAGAGTACAAACCTCCTCCTCTATGCAATTTGTATAATACATCACCAGGTAAATTTATTTGCCATACTCGGTGACACAAGCAGTGCCTTATACTCACACAAAATGAATTAAACTGATTTCATTGGAATAATTTCGAAAGTAAAATAAGATAATTATTATCCGTATTCATTTGTCAAGTGCCAAATTTTTCGCCAGTGAAATTCATTAATTAATTCTTAGTCTAGCCGACAATTAACTGTTATCTTGTGGGAGAGTTTGGATGAAGGAATGTTTTCTTACCTCAGGTCACGCTGGTCCTATGTTTATAGTAAACAAGAATTGGTAGTATGACGGGATAGGAAAGGGAAAATTCTCACGTAAAGCTGTCAAAATGATTGAGACAAATGAAAGGTGGCATTTTGACACATTTTTTAAACAGTTTTCCAAATGTCTGTAGGAATAGCATTTATTCCGAATCAGGGGGTTGGGTCGATCCCATTATTGAAGAGAATATATACTCCAAACCACGTGAATTCTAGCAGTCTAAAAATTTCTCTGCAAGAGAGAACCAAAAGTTGAGGTAATTACCAGGACTTCGAACGTTCTTTGCAAGAAAGAACGTTCGTTAAGATTGTAGTTCCAGGTTAAACTGAATGTGGAACGATTGTAAGACGCCAAAAACACAAGGTATTTAACTCAAATTCACCTTTATCATGATGTAATTTATGTGATGTTTTCTTTGTTACAGATGCATGATGTATTGATATTATGATACAAATAGTTCTGTATTACATTGATTTAATAACGTACTTTGATATGATGTTTTTTCGTTACAGATGCATGATGTGTTCATATTTTTGATAGTTCGGTATTACATTGATTTAATAATGTACTTTTGAATTCTGAATTAGCATTTTCACCTTATATACTTAGGTAGGTTAATGGGTGTTGTAGAAAACCCGCTGTGTACATTTAGGATTGGAAAGTGCTACATTAATTTTGAATTGATCATATTAGTGAATATGGATTGGTGTTATGATATATTACCTCACTTTACGTAATGATTTACGGGAATATATGTGACTTTCCCAAATTCTGATGTCGATACTTAGCAGTATAGCTCTATTGATCTGAAGACTTGTGTACTATTTGCTAGCCGTATAAAAGTTAACACTGATAGTAAGATCTGATTGTTCGAACCAGAAAGACGGACGTACAAACTCAACTTTAAAGCATAACAAGATACTTAGGGCCTTTTACCCTTTTCTTTTCAAAGGAAAATAGTTTGTTTGGAAAGAGTGAGAATTAGCAAGAAGTCAAGAAAAGGAGGGAAAATAAGTTAAGAAAAAGGAGGGAAAAGAAGACAGAAGTCAGAGTGTGGAATTCCCCGTTCAATCAAAGGGAAAGCTAAAGTCGTGACGCACGCAGAAGGAAAAATACCAGTCGACGAACAAGGTCATTGTGAATCACCCAACAGTCCAATGTTAATGAACATTCGATTTCATGATGAAAGTTACTATCAGTTATTAACGGTTAAATTCATCTATTTTATTAGTGTTTGAATTTTAATTAACGTATCTGCTATTCTAAAGCTTCGGTTTTGAAGTACTTCTGAACGAAGAATAGTCAGAAGGAAAGAAAATTGTAATTTACTGTGTCATTCTTCTCTTAATTGTATTTTAATTAAATTCTCTTTTTATCTTTACGGGGGCTCGTGTGTTGTCTTGTTCAAGATACCATCTCAGATTACCATATCCACTCTATGACCGGGCAAATTATACCGTAGAGGTCATTCCTTAGATAAACGAGTATTAACGGGAGGCGGTGTCGAGTGTTGTTTTTCCAAGTTGCGCAATACCTCTGACCAGGGACTTGTGCAATATTGTACTGATAACCCTTGATACCGAGCCAGCTGTTACATCATTGCAAGATTGATGTACAGGTCTATACGTTATGTAAATAACGTCAAATATTATTAATCAGTTTACATCAGCAGGGAACAAAGACGAATTACAGTCATAGTGGTATTGTTGCTGTGACGTAATATCGTTGATCATGTATGTCTTACATCACAGTTATTGCTGATAGCGCCATACGAGGATTGATTTTAAAACAAGATTGATGCTGGTGTGAGATTGATGTTTTGTGCTAATTGATTTTACAGTTAGAGTATTAATTATAGAAGTAGAGATGCTAATAAACATAATCTGAACTGTTGCATGAAAGGAAAGATTAGATTAGAAAAGATTGTTAAGAATTGTTTTCTGTCTCAATCGTCCAGAAGATGGTTCCAAGAAAACGACATACTTATTAGCAAGTTCATTGCGTTCTATCTGTTTTTAACCAGATATAATCGATGTCGCCATGCCTTTTGATTGATTTAACCAATACACGTATATAATGTCGGCGACGAGGGGGGGGGGGATTGTACCATAAATGCAGGATAGTTTTATACATAAAGAGAACACACATATGTCTTGATCTTGGGTCAACGTACGTTTACAAAGTAATTTTTCAACTCCTTAAAATTTCGTTTCATATTATATTAAATCAAAAAATTTAATGTCAAGTTAATGGAGTGTGTGCACTCTAGTTTTAGCAAATTCTCTAGTTTTCGAACGATATTATGAACTTTATTAAAACTGGAAATTTTTGTTTCGACCTGACTTCAAGTTGTTTAGATTCAAATATGAATTAATTACTAAGGAGACCTACCTCCTCCTCTCCTCCTCCTCCTCAGTCTCTTGACCTAGTGTGTTCATTGAGGTACTGTGCTGCTGAAGATCTGACCAGTTCCTTCCACGTGTCTCAATCAATTGCCACTGTCGGTGTCTCCGCAAAACCTTTCCTGGTCCTTTCTGTGATGTTGTCAATCCACATTGTTCTCTGTCTACCTCTCCTTCTGTCACTCTGGACGCTGCCCTGCAGTTCTGTTGTGGATAGACTGTTGGCTCTAGTGACATGGACAAACCACATGAGCTTAATGATTTAGACAGTGGTGAGGAGGTCTTCATAAAGACCAACTTTGTACCTAATGGTGTTACGCACCTCTACATTTGTGATGTGGTTCGTGTATGAGATGCCTTGAATGGTTATGTAGCATCTAATCTCAGGTGCATGGATTCTTCTTTGTAATGCTACTGTCGCGGTTCAGGTCGCACATGAATACAAAACGAATGAGATGACTAGTGTTCTCAATAGTCTGATTTTATTATACAGACAGATATCCGTTTCTCTCCGAATGGGTCTTAATTTAGACATAACGGCCGTTGTTTGTGTTGCTCGTAACAAACATTCTGCAATTGATCCCTCTTCGGGGACATTGTTTGCCTTTGCAGGCGGATTTTTGCTTAGTTCGGGTGGACGTTTTGGTGGATTCAGTGGCATTTTATCTGTATATGCTTATCTTGGCATTTTATGCTCATTACAAGTAAATATCGTTTATCAGTCTTATAATATTCCAGCGTTCATTCTTCAACATCTTTACTCTATCCCTTCTGTCAGAGCAACTGTCCATGCATGATATCTGCCTGTCTTAATATCTACTCTTATACGTTAACTCTCAGTCTGTGCATTCCCAGTCTGTGCGGTCCCTGTCTCCCCAATATAAAGTGTCACGGTAAGAAATTTGAAAAAGAAACTGCATATAAATGACAGTGCAAAGTAAATAAACAACACCCTAAAAAATATTTAACATTAATTGCATCCATACTATTGAAATGTACACAGTACTTTTTCCAACAAATGCGCACACAGTTAGAATAATTTTGTCGTCTCCACCATATTAATTCGTTGCCAATAATCATAAGGGCTGTAATAATCATAAGGGCTAGTTATCAAACAGTAATATAGAGCAACTTAAATTCATGAATGTGCGAAACGTCACTTGAGAATGTTTCCAAGACACATAAATAGAGATGAAAAGCATAATTAAACGTACGTATGTATGTATGTATGTATGTATGTATGTATGTATGTATGTATGTATGTATGTATGTATGTATGTATGTATGTATGTGTTTATGCTCTTAAAAACAGTGAAAAAGGTAAAGTGAAAACAACAGCCTTTGAAACATTTAAGAAATAATTTATTTCCTTCGAAAGAGAAGGTAGAAAAGAAGAATAAGAACTAAAGGTTTTAAGATGAAAATAAGAATAAGAACTAAAGTTTTTAAGAAATTAAGTCCAGACATAATCCAGGCACAATAAATTGTAGAAGTCTTAGTAACGAAATGATCTTATGAAGTCAAGATCGACTCATTAAGACAAATTCAACATGAAAGGCGATGACGTGTACTATAGGCCATTATGGTGCTGTTAAATCTACAGTTATTCGATGTTCCGCAGACAATAATATTCCGGTGTCTGAATGTCTAATAATTTTAAATAAATGACTTTGTCCAAGAATTTGGTATCAGCATTCAAATATTTCTAGAGAAACGAAATAATCGTTTAAAATCTAAATAGTCTGAAGATAATTTAAAATATAACTCAATTGGTCTCAACAGATGAAACAAAATACCTTACACCCAAACATTCAAAAGCCTGACTCAAATAGTTTACGAAATAATTTCCAAATGAAGTAAAAAAGATTATTTCAAATGTAATGGAATGTAATAAAAAATAACCTTTAAATCAAACTAATCAACAAAGAATTAAATTAAATCAAACATAAAATAAACCAGATTAAAGTAAAACGTAACCATTTAACGAAAAGAAAGATTTGTATCAGAAAGCTTTTCTTTAGATTAATTATACATAAAGAAAATAATAAGACCTCTTTTACAATATGTACATTATATATATGATAACACATTTCTATACTTGAGAAAGTGCAATTGTTTTTAAATTAATCAGTCCCTTTAATGTGCCTGATATCAAGAGTTAGTTCCCGTACCAACGAGCTCCACCTTAGTAGTCTTTGATTTTTTTTCATCTTGCCAATGAAAGTAAGAGGCTTGTGGGCACTAAACACTATAATCGAAGAAGATGCTGAATGAAATGCAAACTTCAAAATATTGTTATGCCAGTATCAACATAAAACATTCCTTTTTATTGTTAAATAATTTATTTGGCACGATTTAATTTTTTTAGAGAAATAGCTCAATGGAATATCACCTTTCTCGAATTCTTCATTTAAGCTTGCTGCAACCCCAACATCATTTGTATTAACAGACAGCTTAAAATGGCTGTCTAGAACATGGGGCGCTTTTTAAGTATGACTTGTAGCATATCAATAGCCAATATACATTTTCAGTTTCAAGGAACTTGTTTTACGCGCTGATTAAAGTTGTCAGAGTTTCAGCAATTATACAGCGATTGGAAAATACATAACAATCGCATCAGTTGCTTTTTATTAACAGGTACATGGAATTCATAGATTACATTGACCGTATCATATCTAGGTTTATCTTGTCCACGCGCCACAGTAGGTCCTGGAAACGTTACACAGGCACTGCAGATGTCACATTTCGACAACTTAATTATCAACTTATATCTATGAATCTGTCAAAGAACTTATGAACTGTTACTAAATATTTTTCCTAGGTGTCGCTATAGAGGAAGAAATCATCGTTGTAAGCATAACAATTATCAAGTCCAGAGTCTATCATAATCATGAGACGTTAAAATGTACTTTGTGACCCTTCTTCCCGAACGGCATTACTTTATATTGATACGTTCATCTGGAGTCACGAATACCGCAATGTCGTTTGCTCTTTTCGTTTGTGGAATTTGTCAAAATCTCTTCAGAAGATCAAATTTGGAGACGTACTTGGCATTTATGATCTTAACGATACAGTCATCTATTCAAGGTAATATAACTTGATCTGTTTTGTCACACTGTTCACCTTCCTATCATTAGTTCCTGTACGTACCGTTTTATCCGGTTTTGCAACCAGTCTACATGGTGATCTCTGGTTAATTGTATTGGCCTCTACGAAATCATTTTACAGCAAATAATGAATTTATTTTGTTAAGTATTCCTGTTTGAGAGGGCTCATTCTGTAATGGCTTTGTTTTGACAGGTTTGTAATAAACAATTTTAACGTCAAAGAACATGTTATTCGTTCTTGAAGGAACACATGTAAATAATTGCTCATATTCCAATAAGAACTATTTAACTTCATTTCTTTATTGATTTTGCAAATGTGCACGTTTCTGGTCGTGATCATTCATCATTTCTACATTCCGATGATTTGTCACTCAAATATATGCTGAATCCGATGATCTTCCTTTACTTAAATCATGAATGAATGGGACATGTACAAATCAATTTTTTTGTCGTATTTTAGATGGTGAGCATATATATGTAGGATATGATAGTGGTGTGATGGATAATATTTGTATAGTGTAAAGGATACTCTTTTATAGGAGATGTAATCTTCTTAGATTACGTTCTTCGCTACAACACAAGACTTTTTGGATATTGTCTTTTAGAGTTATTAAATTGTATAATTAACGTGATGGATAATATTTTGGTGTGAGAGGAAGTCAATTTTGTAAAATTAATCTTCATCGTGTACATTCTAAGCTATCACATTTTGGATTGTCCGTCTGTCTGTGTGTGTGTGTGTGTGTGTGTGTGTGTGTTTGCGCATTTATTGGTATTTGTCCCTACAAAACTCTCTTTGTCCGTATCAAATTTGTTTCACCTACCTTGCTTCCTACAGTAGTCAATATTCACGTCAGCCACTCGCTACCATAATGTATACATGTGACCTCAAGGCACAAACCAAATATTTTGAGAAATATATATTTAGGAAATATTTGTTTAATAACTGCAAAAACTGTTGTCATAAGCCATAGGTGTGGATCAAAGAAATAAAATATATTTGGATAAGTGGATGATTAGCCCAAATTTGGGAGAATTGAGATGAAAGCTTGGAATAATAAAACAATACAATGTGTCTGTATTTCTGAACAAGTGTTCATACGCTTAAGACATACAAGTGAAATACCAAAACATAATAAATCCCCTCACAATTGGTGCGGTGGGAACATAATCAGTTAACTGATTCTTTCACCACATTGTATTACCAATTAGTTCCTTACTATGAATTGCCTCTTTCGTAAGGAAATACCATACATGTAACAGGTCATAAAATAAAGTGAGGTTGGGGTGGAGTGACATGATGAACTAGCAGATTATTTCTCCCAACAGCAAGTTGTTTCTTTTCCTTCATGAACTCTATCCTAATCTGATAGAGGCTCACTTTTGAAATATAATGCAGGTTATGGTTCACTTTACAAAATCTCACAAGTGTTTTATTTTTTAAAAAAAATTTAACTTTTACATTAATAGAGTTTACATTATTGGACTAATATCAAATCAAGTCACTTGCATGATATAAGACACAACTTATAAAGAATCGTCCTGGTTCTTCTTAGCAAACTAACAATACATTGAAATGCAGACCAATCTGATGACCTAAGTGGCTAGTGCATACACCTTTGATGTGGAAGGTTGTGGGTCAAACCCCATTTGCGTCATATCTAATGCTTTTAAAATTGATTCTAGCATCTGCCTCGCATTGTGCTCAATATAAGAGGTTTGTGTTTAAATTGGTCGGCCTGGTGTCATCATCATGTGACTGGGTGGGACATGATGCGACATGTATGCAGGGTGATGCAACAGTGCTGGACATCACTACAAACGGCTGCACTGCAGACACTGCAGTAATGAAAAATCTAAAATACACACGCACACACACACACATATGGTCATTTGCAAGGTTTCTAGAAAGAGTGAAAGTGTTCAAGAAAACACATGTATTGGATCCACTAGTACTATTCACATAAATGTCAGTAGACAATAATGATGTTGCACTCATAATCTAAGCATGTTTGCCTACACCATATTTGAATCCATATTACTGTACTGTAAATACTTATTTATATTGTTGTTGTGGTTCCTGTAATTGCTCAGATTTTAAAAACCAATCTGGAGACATATGCTTGACAATACTATTTCTGGAAAGTTTGTAGCTGTCTTCGCGTGATGAAATTCCAAAGTTTATAACTCAAAACATACAATTCCACGTACCATCACCTCATACAATTTGGAGAGGATGACAGAGGTGAGAAGAGGTAGAGAGGAATCAATATAGAAAGGCCGATATAGGAAAAGAGCAGACGACAGAGAGAGTGATAAAAAGAGAGAAAGTGAGGAGAACACAAGAGGAAGACAGAAAAAGAAAAAGAGGAAAACAGGAATAAATGACATATAATACATAAAATGACAGAAAGAGAAGAAGAACGATGCAAGAAGAGATCAGTAAAAGAGAAAATGTCATACGAGAAGCATGCAGACTAAGAAGGCGAGATAAAAGAGGCAGTGTTATGTAAGGAATAATATGAGAGGAAGCGAGAGGTAAAGACAGATAGGAAAAAAATATTGGAGAAAGAGAAAGAGAGAGAGAGATACATAGAGAGTGGAGAGAGAAGACAGTTGCAAATACAGGAAACGAGGGTAACATGGAGGAAAAGAGAGAGAGAGAGACAAACAGAGAGACATACAGACAGACAGGCAGACAGACAGACAGACAGACAGAGAGAAAGGAAGACAATGAGCAGAGACAAATAGAGACATACATGGAATGGAGGAAACGAAAATGAAAGCGAGAATGAAAGAGATACATTTAGAAAGACAATGTTTGAGAAAGACAGACAAAACAAGAGAAGAAGAGAATGAAAGACAGATAGAATAATTAAATTTACAACAACAATTTTTCTGACAATCATATTTCTTCCAAGAAAGACTTAAATACCTGGTAGTTATATTTCCTCATTTTATATTCTGATTATATATAAAATCCAAACAAAGTAATGAAAACATATAAACCCACCTGATCACCTGTTATTATGGTAGGTTGTAACATTAAAATTTAATTTAATATCGTTGTTTTTAGAAACAAATATTCATTTTCAGGGGAGGGGTAATTTTTTTTAAATTCTTAGAATAAGTAGCCATTTTTATTGATTTTCATTTTACATTTTCTCATGCTTAAAATGTGTAGTTGAAGGGGAAAATAATTTAATAGCCAGTCATTTTGGAGGGGGAGAAAGAATCATCTGGTCTTTTCTTCCTCAGGAAATGGACAAAACATTCAGATGAAGGAGAAAAGATTTTGCTAGGTTACAATGACAGTATTTATTGCAAGGGTCTGGTACTGCCAGAGATGCATACGTTTATTTCGATTGATGATTCTTGCATGGCCAGAGCTTAAGAATGACAACATTTAGATAATCAGTGAAGCACGATACAGACCATAACAAAAATGAATATATAGCCTACATGGCTAATATATAAATCACTAATGGATGACTTTTCTTAAAATAATTAATTAAATTAATTACTTCCCACAATTTACTAAACACAGAATTCAGACTCTCATAACATCATTAATTGTACTTATATTCCCACATGTTTACTTGGTAAATCAGTTGCATTCAGCATTTTTTTGCATCTGAGTTTCTAAATGTATTATCTTGATTTAATATACCCACCTACCTACCGATCTATCCATCGATCTACCCATCTACCGATCTATCCATCGATCTACCCATCTACCGATCTATCCATCGATCTACCCATCTACCGATCTACCCATCTACCGATCTATCCATCGATCTACCCATCTACCGATCTACCCATCTACCGATCTATCCATCGATCTACCCATCTACCGATCTATCCATCGATCTACCCATCTACCGATCTATCCATCGATCTACCCATCTACCGATCTATCCATCGATCTACCCATCTACCGATCTATCCATCGATCTACCCATCTACCGATCTATCCATCGATCTACCCATCTACCGATCTATCCATCGATCTACCCATCTACCGATCTACCCATCTACCGATCTATCCATCGATCTACCCATCTACCGATCTATCCATCGATCTACCCATCTACCGATCTACCCATCTACCGATCTATCCATCGATCTACCCATCTACCGATCTATCCATCGATCTACCCATCTACCGATCTACCCATCTACCGATCTATCCATCGATCTACCCATCTACCGATCTATCCATCGATCTACCCATCTACCCATCTACCCATCTACCGATCTATCCATCGATCTACCCATCCATCTACCCATCTACCCATCCATCTACCCATCTACCGATCTACCCATCCATCTACCCATCTACCGATCTACCCATCCATCTACCCATCCATCTACCCATCCATCTATCTATCTATCCATCTATCTATCTATCCATCCATCTATCTATCCATCCATCTATCTATCCATCTATCTATCTATCCATCTATCTATCCATCCATCTATCTATCCATGTATCTATCCATCTATCTATCTATCCATCTATCTATCCATCCATCTATCCATCTATCCATCCATCTATCCATCTATCCATCTATCCATCTATCCATCTATCCATCTATCTTCCTATTGTTTAAATAAGGAATGAATGTTACAATGTATATTATGACAGTACAATACAAAACCATTTATTACCTTAGTATCTAACCAACAGTGGTTCTTAAATATCTATTTTGAAAGAGACTCTAAAGATACTTAAAACACAAGAAATTGACAGAAGTAGTAGATGTAACACATTTGGAAACTGGAACATAATGGAGTGTAACATTTTACTGTTCAAGTTTCATTTTGATTATCATGTTTCTCCTTTCATTGCTATCTAACAAGGGTCATCCTTATTAGCCCCATCTCTAATTCAAATATCCCAGTCAACATCCCTTGGGAGAGCATGGTCAATTGCACATTTGAATTATCTACTCATGATGGGAAGGCAAACCTTTGATATTGCAAGGGACATTTGCTTGCTGCTAACAGTCTCTTACCAACCTTGCGTTTCCTGGATGATTTTTCATTACTTGGATTTGGTTTAGCTGAGCATTTCTAGATTTTTGTGAAATGTAACTTTATCTGCATGTCACAATAAAATCAGATAATATTAATAGAATTTTTATATATCCTTATGGTAAGACAAAGCAGACACAGTAATGTATATGCATGAAATTCACAATTCACTATAAATTTCACTTGCTAACTTTTTGTCAGCTCAATGAGTAATTAAACAAACTAACTGAATCTTGATTGAACAATATTTGAAACGACGACTGTTGATATATACTTTGTTAATGTTGACCTGTAAAATCATGAAAAAATGTAAACTTAAAATGTTATGACCTATATGTTATAATCTACTTATCAAATGCATCATAAAAAAGATTTAATATTTACATGATAAAATCTGAAAGCATCCTGTATTAGGCATTATTAAATTACCAGTAGAAGCATGTGTAGCAATTTGATTAAAGTGTGCACAATTTGTATATATTATTATGTGTTTATACACATGGATGAATATCCACTGCCCCACTGTCTTCAATGAAATCAGTTGATACATTTTGGTTGCAGATAAATTATACAATTAATTCCTTTCATGATTATTTTTTTAAATATTTTTTCTCAATTGCACCTGTTATAACAATGCGAACACCAAAATTTACATTGATACAGGTTTATGCAGTGGTTACGCTAGAGGTGTGCGGAGGGTGCGGACTGCACCGGGTGACACCATCTCAGAAGGGTGATACCAAAATGAAAAAATTGCAAATAAAGTAGGTTTAATGTAAAATAACTATAACTTAACGTTGTTACAGTTCTTAAATACCTTTACCTTCTGACCTTTAATTAATTTGTTTTTGTTCTTGTCATTTTTATACTGTGGACTTATTTTAAGAAGAAAATCCATGGTGTTAGTCTGGAGGGGTGACACCATCAGTTTGCCGCACAGGGTGACACCAACCCTAGCGACGCAGCTGGGTTTATGAAAACAATTAGATTGAATTGTTCATATCAAATCAGCACAATACCTTTATTACAGGGCACCTTACACTTATATAAACAATACAAGGTCCAAAGCTTCTTCACATCTGTGAGTATAGGTTGCTTTCTCTCCAGCTCAAAGTTCACAATTTAATAACATAATTAAAAAGTCCTTTTAAACGGTCAAGAGAGATATATAGTTGCCTCTGCATTGCATATAAAATAAGATTAACATAATCATGCTATTATCATTTGTGCTCCCTCCAAAGCTAAAGTGCAGCACATATATTTTTGTTGTCTAGCAGCATTTGTGTAAATTGCAAGATTATTTTAATTTGTTTTCATTTTTATCTATTAATACAAAGACAATTTTCCAAGTTTTGAAAAATGTATTGAGCAGAATAGGCTGTGATGGAAAAAAATCTAGATTAGTAAACGTATACTATTAAGTTATATTTTATATAATATATTGTGATTACTATTCAATATGCGAGGACATTCCATCCATGATAACTTTATTTATGATTAGTTTTCTATTATTATCAATGATAATTCCCCATATATATTCCTGACCTTAGTATTATGTATCTAAATTCATCATGAAGAACTCACAGTTATGTGTTTTATGGATGCAACATAAGTCTTTTACAGACCAGAGTTTTAAGAAACGGGTTACTGAAATTTGCACCCGATTCTATCGTGTCAACTTCGAAACATATTTTTAAGCATTTAAATATCTAACATTATTGAAGTTTTATTTTCATGGAGTTTGCATAGGTCTACAATGATAGCTGGACAAGTACCGCAAATCATGAAAGCAAGTGCCTTATTTTGAGCCAGTACATGTTTAGCTAGCTTGAAATAACTATTTCTAGGCCATTATTTTGGTGTAAATTGTCTCTGATCATGAACTTGGGTTCACTAAGTTTAGCTCATCCGTTAAAGACACCTGCTGGGCACCTAATAGCTTTGAAGACATTTAGTAGAAGACATTTAACAGTTAGTTCAGTATGCATAAGGTTAAATTTCTCAAAGAGTATGCTCAGTATGAATTAGTATTAAATTTGGCATAGTTTTTGTACATTTATCTTCTTAAATGGACCATATGAGCATCTATTACATAAATGTCATCCATGAATTCACATCAGAAATGCACCTCTCTACTCCTAGGATGGTAGCAACAACTCATGTTGGTGGCTAGACTTGTATATTTGGGTGACATCAGAGTACAGTTGCTGAGATATTGGGTGCTGATGTATAAAACTTGATAGCAGCTGCTTGTATAGAATGAAGAACATTGATCCAGGAAGCGACCACTGTGGAACACCACAACCTAGACTAACTGGACTGGGGTGTATTTCATTTCCAGATACAAGTTGTGTTATGTTGACTAAGTAGGAGTTGAACCACACTAAGGCTGTATTGTGAATGCCAAATACATGCTGGAGACGGTGAAGTAATATATCATGGTCTATTGTGACAAATGCTGCAGACAAATCAAATAAGGTGAGAGCTGTTATCTTTCCGCTATCCAAAGCGGAGAGAATATCGGTTTTGATATAATTTGTTAACATTACATGAAGAGAGTCAAAGTATCCATGTACTTCATAGTTTGAAATCAGTTATATGTGTATTGTGCTTCCACCGTTTATAGTAATGAAATAGTGATTCAAAGAGTTCCTACCCATAAAACGATACAACACATGTTGTTTCAGAGTATATACATTTTTCACTCGTTTTCGTAATTTTCGTACTATGTTCAAAGCTGTATACGTCATATGATTTGCAATAGTATAATTTGTTTCGGACTTCAATTATTCTAATTTGTGAAACACCAGATCATATATTGTCACGTGTCCTATTGCATTTTCAGCAGCAGAAATGGTAATCGTCTAGCGAACAAAATAGAAGTGTACTCTTGTAGTAAAGCGAATTCGTTCATAGATAAATTAAGCAAACGATAAAGAACAGATATTCAAACTATCTTTACATTTCCGAAAGATGCAATGTGTTTTACGAACCTAAATGTTAGCCCACGGCTACAAGATTATATGAGCAGCTGAGAGGGTGAACAGACCAACCTTGTAGGCGTCAACGAGGCTTCCTCCTCGTTAATATTTAATAGAAAGGTCTATTTGACAAACTGAGGCTTCCTAGTAAATATTTAATACAAAGGTCTATTTGGTAAACTAACGCTTCCTCGTAACGGTCCATTTGGCAACAAAAAGACGCCATTGTCGTTGGAATTCACCCTCTCTGCTGCTATGGGTTAACAATGAAAATCACTACGATTTCACGAACAGACTAATTTGTAAGACCTCGCCTCGTAAATCAATTAGATTATTGGATTAGTCAGTGAGTCTAAAATTAATTCTCGTTAACGAATTATTATGACATCGCATATAGACTGGATTAGTTGGATCCTCAATAATTAGAAATCGTGGAGGAGCTGTTGGGGCAAATGAATATAAAATATATCCCTGCTGAGCTTGATTTGATCGCTCGAGATTTATTTGATAACTTCCCTCGATAACATTACATAATAAATTCAATGCTATCACTGAGGATATATTCACATTTTGAGGAGCAATATGCCTACCACCAACATCTGGGTCATTATTATATTTAAGAATTTTTGTTTGTGGTTGTGGTGCTGTTTTTTTCAATGCGTCGTGGATTTGTTTGAAACCCTCATCGATGGCATCATTGAGAGATTTTTGTAGTTCTGAGATATTATATCCGTCTAGTTTGAGCGTGGGAATATCTTCTACGCGTATATTATATACTGTCGCAAACTCTGTTCTCGTTTTAGGATTACTGTCACCAAATACCTCTTGAATAATTTGCGAATTAAATGTTTCCATGTCATTGATGGTTTTGTTACCTGTTTCTACGACGCTGATAAATTCATCTCGGGTGAGAGTACCGGATTTAAGAGATATTAACAGTGAAAAATCATTGATCGCTGTGAAATTTTCAGTGATTTTATCCTGTCGAGTTGCGTAATATCTTCGGTTGCGGTCGTCTATCATTCCAGTGAAAAAATTCCATCTGGTGTAATCGCTATAGCTTTTTACTGGATTATCGGGTTTTATCTTGTCGGTAACAATCTAATTTTTCTGGTTCAACATTAACTAGTTCCTGTCGAGGTGGGATTTCAGGCCATCCCAGTATAGTTCTTATAGAACTCTGACAGATATCTACGACATAACTAGGCGAGTAGCAGCAGAGAGGGTGAACAGACCAACTTCGTAGGCATCAACGAGGCTTCCTTCTCGTAAATATTTAATAGAAAGGTATATTTGACAAACTGAGGCTTCCTAGTAAATATATAATAGAAAGGTCTATTTGGTAAACTAAGGCTTCCTTGTAAGGGTCTATTTGACGAACAAAAAGACGCCATTGTCGTTGGGATTCACCCTTTCTGCTGCTATGGGTTAACAATTCTTTACGAGATTCAGTAAACAAGATTTAACCGAATATTTTATCAAGTCCGACACGATAGCGCGTCCGAGGATCTGATAAATTTAACGTCACAAATCCATGTGGGATTGACTGAGCGCGATTAAAGAAATTTCTAAAGAGATATGGATCCATATCACCGCTGCACCAAGTTTGCCAAATATTTCTAAGTATGTATCAACTCCGTTGAATACGGCAAGAATATTGCAGTTATCTCTGATCAATTTTGGTATTTTTAAGTATCGTTGAGTGACATATCACGTCAGTTTCTTTATGCCTACCTCTGGAAAATATACTAGCAGGATTGTTTTGATTGTCTAACATGACATCATCATATACGACTAAATTGTTAATACCTCCATCAATATCATCAATGCTTGGTGCTTCCTCGATATCGGCTATAAACTCAATAATACCCTCGCCGGATTCTTCTACCGCTTTGTCGTTAAAATCATTTAATACATTGTAACATCGCTGATCATCTAGACTTGGATCTATCAAATACACCTTGTCCCATTTCATCCATCTCGTTATTAAATTAAGTAACAATTGTGTCTTGCAACTTCCAGATGGTCCGATTATAATCATTCTAATTGAATTCGGCAACATCGCATGGTGTTTTAATAGGTTCCCGTCGTCGGGTAGCTGAATAATCAATTACATTCATGTTATTATAAATAAATTATGGATGTATATTGTGTGAAATGTAAGAAGCACACTGGCATATATGACATGACGATTACAACTAGCAATAATAGATCAGCACTTTCTGGTAAGTGTGTACAATGTAATACAAAAAACCTTTAGATTTGTTTCAAAGGATTTTTAAAAAAAAACGAGGAGGTGATATTGCAGCCAAGCTAACTAAACTCCTGGGAACACCATGGGCGAAGTATCCAGGAGAAAAACACCTTGCAGGATATAGTTATTATGGACCAGGGACTAGACTCGATATCAGAGTCGATGATCATAACCAACCCCGACCCGGCGAATATCCAATAAACGCAATTGATAAGGCGTGTCATGCTCATGGTATTGCTTATAAAAGCAGTAATCTGCAACACAGACATTACAGCACAGATGTAAAATTGATTAATGCGTTGAATTCTATCACTGATAAATCCTTCAAAGAAAAGTTGGATTCATGGTTAGTAAAATGGGCTATGAAAGGTAAATTGATGTTAGGTGCCAGTAATTAATAATAACATGGAATCTATTTATTATTCTCCAAAAGGATACTGTAGGGGTAAAGCAGCAATCAATAAACTCGCTAGCGCCGCAGCGGTGAAATATACTACTGCAACGGATTGGTTATCCAAACAGGCGATATGGCGAATTTATCTACCGCCGCCTAAACGAATTAACTACTCGCATTTTGATGTGACCTTTTCTAATGAAGTTCATCAAACTGATATATTATTTCTGCCACATCATGGTGGTTAAAAATACGCGTTAACTGTAGTTGATGTTGCGAGTCGATACAAACAAGCAGAACAGCTAAGACAAAATCATCAACTGAGGTCGCTTCTGCATTTGAACGGATTTATCGACGAGGTCCTCTGCGCTGGCCAAATCCATTACAAGATGATCCTGGCAAGGAATTTCAGGGTGCGGTTCTATCAACGATGAAGAATCATAATACCGCGTTACGACGAGGGCATACTGCACTACATCGCGATCAGGCAATTGTTGAACGATTTAATCGTACACAAGCTGAGCGGTTATTTGGATATCAATACGCGAAGGAATTTATTCAGGATAAACGATCTCGTGAATGGGTCAAGAGATTACCAGCTGTGATTACCGCACTGAATAATGAAGTTACTCAAACGATTAATATGAAACCCCACCCGTACTACCAAAAATTGTAACGTTGTCGAGCCGACCCTTTGAGACTAGTCAATAAATCAAAACATAGGGTTCAATTGACTATAAACACGCTATTCGTGTCACACACAAAATAGTCAATAAAACAAAACATACCATTCAATTGACTAAACACGCTATTCGTGTCTCACACAAAATAGTCAATGAATCAAACATAGGGTTCAATCGACTATAAACACGCTATTCGTTCTTACATAAAATAGTCAATAAACCAAAACTACGGACGTTAACACTGCACTTCCTTTCGGTGCGACAGTAGTTCATGTTTGCCCGTCTCCACTCCACCGGTTAACATTGGACTGGAATACTCATCTATTCATTCGTTGACCGGCGAGCTGAATATAAAAATGGACAGTTTTCGAAATAATAAAACAAATTAACGCAATACATAATAAAACGAACGTGCTATTACGAAACTGAACATTTAACTGAAACATTAACCAAAAAGAACGCATTTGACTCACCCAACTTTTGGCTCTAATTCCCGACAAATGAAACGTTTAGAGGTCTGCTCTAATGTCACCTGCGTCCTAAAATGACCCTGCACTATACTTATATAGTAGTATGCCGTACTTGTAAAAAGTGATTCGCGCGAAACCTTCATTATACGCGCGACACGTGCGACTCGCTGTACAGGACAACTCACTTAGAGGAGTATGGTGTACCCTCTATGCCATATCAGGTATTTCGTAACACTAATAACGCGATTAAAAAGAAGAATATACCCGTACAACCGCAAAAAAGATTTTTCAAAACAATCAGTACTCGGTAATGTCACTGTTAGGTATTTATATGAACCAGGAGAACTCGAAGGTGGCACAAAAAGAGCTACTGATCATATTTAGAGTATTACCGCGCATAAACTATCTAATATAACACGATCTACGGGTAGACCAGCAATCTATAGACTGGATTTGACCACTCCTCAGCGAGAATTCACTCGTGAACAGCTACAAGTGATACCCGATGACACTCAATTACCACCGCGTGGTCTTAACTAGCACCTCTTCGTCTGTTGCACTCAAGACAAGTCAGCATCACATTATTGTTGTTATGACCTACGCTGCTATATTTTGTGTCTACGTTAAATTGTCGAGGATCTTTACCCGACCAACACCAACGCATTACACAATTGCAACTCACACAGTGATTATTCTGTTGTTGCTTCTGCGTAATTATTAATTCAGTATCAACATCAAATTCTCTGTTATTTTTTTATCCTGCTGTTTATAACCAGAAAGTTTTTTTTCTAATTATATCATCGCTGACAATATCACTTATTATAGTGTCATTATCATCTAAAACAACTCTTCGAAGTTGATTTATTCTTCGTACTCTGGATACTGCGAGATACACTAAATTTGACCACTCGATGTGATTATCCACCATCCAAACAATTGTATCTGATATAGTCAATCCCTGTGAAGAACGTATCGTCGCTGCGTAACCTAGCGTCCATGGGGATTTATCAGCGCGTAATGCATCTTCGACTACGCTGATATCAACCAGCACAATATCATTTAACACTAAATTTTGCTTTTCACGCTGTCCTTGAATATCAACTTCGATATTTTGTTTTCGTCTATCCGAAGGCCTGTAACACAACGGTGTTGAAAGTGCTGTAAATGTTTCTTTATGCAAATCAAATAACTTCATCTGAATTGTGTCTCTGACTATTTTTCTACTCGCTACTATAAAATCGTTTGGTCTCCACGCTTCCCGGAAATCTTTTAATGGTGTTTCTGAAATTATTTCACGCGCTATCTAACATTGAATTCTATCATGTTGTAATCTAATTAGTTTCTTGAACTCGCGTAATTGTTCATCAAGTGCTCTATGATCGGTGTTAATTTCTTCATAATAGTCTACAAATTTCTTTAGCCAATCATGTGGCGATAAACCGACAAATGGTGGTGATTGGCCATGATCGCCGCACATGACGACTTTTGTATTCGCTAACAATAATCAAACAAGAAACTTTTGTAATACATCTAATGACACTGTGCATATTTCATCCCAAATAATGGTTCAGGAATAAATTTCTCACCCATTCGTTCAGGAGTCCATTCATCGCCTTTCCAACGAAAGAAACTGTGATAAGTACAGGCATTTACCCCTCGTTGTTTCATCTCTCTGGCGAGTCTGTGTGTTGATGTTAGAAAAATCATATTTGATTTCCCACGAAATAACTTAATCGCACGAGTCGTCTTTCCTGACCCGCCACAGCCATTTAGGTAGCTGGTTTTATATCTACATATTGGATCAGATATCAGCGGTGCATTAGATAGTTCTGATATCTGATTATTTTTCAAATATTTATCTTCAATCGTAACATCTGCTAATTTGGAATAGTCACGCAGTATTTCCCGCTTAATTCTCCATGACCCCCAACTCTCGTCAGAATTAGTGAATTTGGCCACTGCTTCTCGATGTTTTACATCTATATAAAATGAATCAGTGGCTACTCTAACTGCGGTGTCAGGAAATCTATTTATCATCGAAAATAAATTGATAGAATCATAAGCTAGCATAGACGACCTCAAATGTGTATACTGAAGATTTTCTCCGTCTGCGTAAGTAACAATTATACCACATTTTGTTCCATCGGACAAGAAAGCGTCTTTACGATCGACATACATACCGTTAGATGTTATGTCCGCGATTATAAAATCGTACTCAACGCTATCTATAATCAACCGTGAAGAACATCGTTTATTGTCGTATTTTCCACCCTGAGTGAATTTACCAATTATTCTTCTACCGAGTTTTTTTGCGTCTTTTTTTCTAACTTCAAATAGCTGCTTAGACCATTTCACGATATATTCCTAGTCGAGATCGGGAAACTGTTTTTGTTGTTCGCTGATTATACTATCCAGATTAGGTTGTGGTAAACAGACTTCAGTCTGAGCTCGATAGGATATAATCGCTTCACTGACAATCAGCGATATCAGTATTCTACAATCAATCATATACCGTAACAGCACTATTGCCATCCAGTGTTTTTCAGATATATGTCTACCAATCCAAACATAACAGCGCGGATGAAGTCCTGTAGCCAATTCAAATGATACCACACGAGCGAATCCGGTTAAATCAAAATCAGGCAGTGGCCCATTAATAGCAACACGGGCCATCTCGTGTGTGTGATGTCCAAATCGTTTAAAGTTTTCAGCGCAGTCTCCGTACCCAAGAAAACGCGCCGGATAACACGCGACTATATCAACTGAAATAATAGTTTCAGCAGTGTTTTTTCGCATTCCATAATCCACCGTGATTAAATTCTATACAACTTGATTTGATGTCTGTGAGAAATTCAGCTCTTGTTGGTTTCCATGTGTTTCTCTTTCTCGCAAAATGAGCTGCAACCGATGGAATTGTAAAACAGTTTGTTAGTAATTGTTCGTCGTCGAAACTCTTCGAGAAACTACTAGCTAGTTTTTTCATCGCCTCATGGAGGGCTTCAGTGCGGTATAATTCTCCATTGGGTCTTACAAATTGATTGAATCTACCCTCCTCGTTTTCAAAACTGTGAAGTAACCACACTAACACAGGATCGTTTTTACTCATCTGGTGAATAAAATCAAATAGTTTCTATTCTCCGGAGAACTCTTCGGGTATATATTGTATGGTTCTATCCCGCGGAAATATTGTTACTGCAGGTGTCCATGCGTGTTCATTATGATCAATAATTTTGATTGGAGCTCCACTTGATTTATATTTAGGTTCGTATAATAACTCGCCTGTTATCGTCATTACCGATATTGGGAATTTTAGTACCCGTTCTAACGCTTCCACATTTTGAATTGTTGTCCGCCGCTCTTACACTGTTAGTCCCCACTCGGTTATTTTTTGCGTCTTAGATCAGTCAATTTATTTCCACGCAGTGCATTTGTGAAGTGTTCTAATATTCGTTCTGATACACAATTCAACGACGACAGTTTCATTGGTGCTAGTTTTTCAAAACTCGGTTTATCATTTAGCGGTTATATCCCATAAACAACTCCTGTTACAGGATAAGATCTCTCGTAGCATGGTTTGTGAAATCCAATCTCCCGTGTCTGAACGGATAATGAATTTTATTCTAAAAAAATACCTTTTTCGCCCAAGATGGGAGATTATCACTGCTGCGCTTCTATCGTTCATGGTAGCATCAACGTTACCATCAATTCGAAATGTTGACCAACAGTGAGATACTCCATCACGCTTGAATTCATTAAAACAATCACGAATTTTTCTTATCATGGTTCTATCACCTATTAGATGTTTTGGTGTATCAGAGACTCTATCGAGATTGAATTTAGCATTTTTCCAAGGCGTAACTTTCGATAATCTCTCGAGCTCTTTCATATTATAATTAAAACAAGTATTTAAATAGATAATTTATATACAACGAATCATTGTAAATGGCTTATGATTGGATCATTAACCCCGTGTAACAAATTATGCAGAAAGGACTTCTGTGGGTATCATATGCAAAGCGTTCGTAACGGGAGTTATGGGCCTTTACTCTTATACGATGTGGGATTGGTGTGAGAGGAATATCACAGTTGTGTCTCGGTTGTGATGGCAAGCGATGCAGAGAGCTGAAGCGTTACTATGATAAACGAACTAAGAACTCCATCAATGACTGTGTAAGCGTCCCTGAACGAGCCATAAGAACTCCTCAAGACTAGATTGATAGATTTCCAAGTAATGTAATAATTCAACCAAACAATGAATTAGACAAATAATAGTATAGTATATCAATGGACCAAGAATTTCGACCGCATCCCGTGATTCCCAAGTATGAGGCATCCAGTGATCGTATTGTCAGACACTGCAGACTGAAGAAACCAGTCGGTGCTGTGAATAAACTTGGATATCTTATGTTTACCACTGGAAGGAAAACTTATTATTGTCATCGATTCGTCTTCGAGGTGTTTAATGGATTGATCAAGGATAGTTTTGTTATCGATCACATTGATTCCAATCCTAAGAACAATTCTTTATCAAATCTACAAGCTGTTACACAACGTGAGAATTTAAAACGAGGAAAGACTGGGAAACACGTGAAAAATGCAAAATGTACAAAATCCATTGATATTGAAAATAACGAACAAAAATATTCTAATCAATAGCGGAGGCCGGTAGATATTTTGATATTTGTAGACTCTCAGTACGATTTTTTGCATAGGGAATTTATCGATCAGCTATTTCAAAAAGGACGACAAAATGTTTAATTTTTGTATGTCTAAATCATGTTTTATATGACACCAGCGGAGATAACTCGTACGAGTACGAACGTATGGCTGTTTCAGTTATGTCCTGTGCTGCCCCTGTCAACTGGTCCATTTTACAACAGTGAATAACGGGACAAACTTTCTAACATCATTACAGAAAACAAGTGTTTCACGAATGGAATTCTGGATTCTTTTTTAATGAAGGTGTATTGTTTCGGTAAGACATATTTTGTTATTTATAACACTGAATTCTATGTCTTCAAAGTCCGACTTAATTTGATTGTAGTTTAAACTATCTGATAATTGAAATCCCTGACTTTTCAAACTTAAAATTTCAGCTTCTTCAACGCTGATAAAGATCTCCCCCAAATATCAATCATGTTATTCTATATAATCTCTCTCTAAAATCTCTTCGATTTCCAGCGACTGCTAGTATATTCACTTACGACAACATGTGGTTGTTTTCAAGATGTTGAAATAGCATCAAGGACATTTAATACTTCGTTGCCGCATATTGGTGGGTCATTCATTTGTTGTGTTGTTAGCGTAGAATACAAACAATGAGGTTTTAAGCGATTTATATAACTCATAAATTCCTTCGGCGGTGCTAATCCATATAAATCGAAATAAACGATTTCACGTGGATCAATCGCGAATGCAACCCAATGAGTTCCAGGTCCGCTGCTGTTATCGAGATTAATGACACCGGTTTCGACGCTGTTTGGTTGTGTCGGTAACTGATCTTTCATAAAGACACCTCTGAAGTTTTTAATCGAGAGTTTTTTAGCAGCATCGAGTAAATCAAAATTTGACATTGGTGTTAATAAAGCGTTCCTGGGATTCTCAGACCCTTTCCGCTGTACCATGAATACGGGGTTCCTGGTAGTCTTTCCCTTCTTTTTTAAATCCTTTTCCAGTTGCTTTCTTTAGTGCCATTTCTGCTGCGGTACCAACGGCCCCTAACACTGCCGCTTTAGTCACCGCTGGGGCTGCTGCCGCAATCAACGCTGGTAACAAAGCTAACAAAGGAAATATACCCCCGGTCTTTTTCATATTGTCGATTGCAGCCGCAGAAAGTTTAATTCGAATTCCTTTGTTATTTTCGAGCGCGGTACTAAAATGTTTTGTTTGACGATTTGTCAGCAATAATTTATTTACCCCGCCTGTTATGTGATTGGGTTTCAGCGTGATCGTAGTGACGCATTTTCCAGCAGTTTCAGATTGTAGTTTCTTAATCTGATTAGGAGTTAACGTAACACTAATAACATCATATGGCATTTTATTAATAACAGATTGATCTAATTGTTACATATTTTCTACTGGTTGCATCTATCACTCTCATTCTTCTGCCAACACCTTCGAGTAGCATTGATTTAGCACCGAGAATGACAGAAACCGCTCTATAACCAACACCAGCAGGGACTACACGAGCTCTAAAGTGTATATCAACAACGGACTGTCTTATTAAATCAAGATTTTTCAACGAAAAGTAATAAATAGGATATAAATTTTTAAAATCATGCTGTGGTATTTGCATACCAGCATTCTGATCGCGTGCCATATATGCCAACAACCTGTGATACACGCGTGCAATATAATTGTTGTCGTAATGAAATTGTATATCCTTGGATGGTTCCTGTTGGCCATTTATTCTCAGCGAGACTTCATTAACGCCTAATTTATCAAATATCATATGGCTACGTGTTTGATTGTCTAATCGCGCTCTATTTTGTAGCGCAATAAATATATGACATAGAGCTAAAACACCTTGTCGCGCTGCCATGTAAATGTACCATTAGTATCAGAATCGATAGTATCTGTGGACACCAATAATCAACTTATCAACGATTTTCCTCCTTGGTCCATAAATGATAGTAATCGCTCATCCGTGGTAATTGAGTCATTACTGGCATCCATAGCGATAGTTTTGATAAAATAACTTTACCGGCAGCAAGACCAGCTTCATCACCACGCCAGATTGCATCATTATCAGTACCCTTTAGCACGAGTACTACCGTATGCTTTGCTCCATAGATGACTTTTCGGACATTTCTGCAGAATCCAAATATATGATGTAGTGGAATCACGCATGAAAATCGTCGACGATCTCCTTGTATCATTGTTTTGTGTGTTGCATATCCTAAATTGTAATCGGGATATCAAACGCAGCAGCTGGTCTATCTCTGTGTTCATAAGAATTAGCAATTGGTTTTGGATCAGATACAGTATCTTGTGGTGTCCGTATTTTAATATACGGAGAGCGATTCGGTTGATCAGTAATATCCTTAGCGAACATCATAGATGGACCATCCGATCTTGTATAATCGTCGGAGTATCTTGCTAACCTTATTATTGTTGTGGCTACATCAACATTATTCTCAATGGTTTCAATTTCTTTTCGATCATCGAGATATCTAGCGCTAGTAAATAACGCCATGATCCCATTATTGACAAAACCCACTCGGACAAGAGGGTCATTTGCGTATTCTGTATTGGCTGCAACATCTGTTACAAGTTCTCCTTCCACTTCAATAGACGCTTCACACGGTAAAAAGTATTTACTAGTATCATGAACTTGAAGTTCGATTCTTGATCGAAGATTTGGTTGTATTGCGTGATAGGCATAAAATTGATAATCGAGTACAGAATCATCCTTGCGCACTGGGGCATCCATATCAAACGCTGGATCAGGTGACCGTTTGAACATTTTATTATATATTCATTGATCTAAATCATCGACGTCGACGACCCCGTCGTGGTTTAAAACCACTTCCGGCTATCATATTTGCGGTTATGTTATATTGGGCGTTAATCACCAGCGACGCTAGTTTCTGATCCACTGCGTTATTATTATTTTACTAACACTCGCAGGCATTTTTGCTGTAGATGGTAACGTTAACGACGGAGTCGTCAATGGTGGTTTCCTTCGCCGTCGAACTAGCGCTATTAGTTTATCCTTCGCGGCTGAAACGCTTTCCCGGCAGCATCTTCAACAGCGCTAATACCCTTATCACGAATAACATCAATGGCTTTCATTGATAACTGTTTTGCTAGCGGCGCCACTTTTAGAGCCATTCTTGCAAGTAACACTGCAATTGTATCACCGAGACCATCACCATAGTATGCTCTATAAACTGGAAACCGCGAGTTTACTACATAGACCCTGGTTGGTTTATCATGGTTGTAGTGTATGATCATCTTATTTAAATGATATTTATCTGGTGCGATGACTTCGTCATCAGATTAGTCGCTGTGGTAACCATGATGGTGAAAATATGTAGGATTTTCCACTAACTCATCAATGAAATCTCGATATGTTTCAATGCTCATGACACCACCTTGAAATAACCGCCTGCAGATATCAGCTGCTTCATTAATTATTTCCGGTAAGTTATTTCCAGCTCGTTTCCCTACGATGAGTACTTCTAATCGTGCTATATCACCAAGAACATTACCAGGACAACTAACTAGACCACTACCTGATACCCCCATGGAATCTCTACGAGATTCAGAAAATCCCTCCCCGGTTGAACCCTGTGCATCATCATCATATTGTAAACGCCCAAAAGGATTATCATCATCATCCCATTGAGGTTCTTCTTGGGTTTTTTTGTCTTGGTGTTGGTGGTTGGCGCTTTCTTTCTTGTTGTCGTTCTTGTTTTTTATAATAATCAAATTCTCTTTTGAAGTTTTTATACTCCTTCATTCTTTTATCTAAACCCCCAGTATTTATTTTATACAACGCATTAGCCCAGTCATCGGGTGATATTGGATCGTCTTTATACAGGACCGCTAAAAACTCCCCCCTTGAATTATAGCCGTTAACAGCAAAATCACTTAAATTGTATTCATGTTGTTTGTTTATTAATGTTTTAGCCTCATCGGTAAATTTATCCAACAGAGAAACATTTGTTTTTTTCGGACCAGGAGGTGGTTTTGTTAACAACGCTGATGTTTTTTTCAGTTTCAGTTGCAATTTTTTTCAAGTATAGGAAGTACAGGAGCTTCTTTTCTTGATCCTTCTTTGGGGACATCTCCGTATATAGCTCACTCAGTGGCTGATATTACCCCTTTCGTTGCAGTTGTAATCGGTCTAAACAAATCTTCAGATCCCTCAGAAAATCGGCCTGAAGACTCTGTCTAGTTTGTAATTTACTTCTGACAGAGTCGCGTATTGGGAAGAATGTTCTTATCGCAGAAAATCTCTCTCTCGATAGTCTTGTAGTTAATGCTTCGTTGACCATTTTTGAAACAGTAAAGCAATTTCCAATTAATGTACAATGTAGTGCTTTTGTCATCATCAAATAATTTCTACGTTTTAACCCGACTCAGATAGACAAGCAAGAAAAAAAAAACACTCACTAAAATATTTTTCAGCTAAATTACTTCCTTGTTCATTGATCAAAGCCGGTATTGATTACATTCCTTCCCTTGTATTTGCAACATCTGTCCACGGAGTGATGTATTTATAGCGAAAATTTTACTAACGCGCTATACATGTCAAATCGTTAGTTATACAACCAGATGTTTACAGCGGTTTTTTTTTTCATTTCCTTGCATTAACGCCCGTATATGTATATTTCTAATCTTCGAATTAACCTCCTTTACAATTTCATAATCCCGGCCCAATTCTTTTCGTATTCCTTCCACGATAGTAAATAACGGGACAAACACACTTACGTCACTACAAAATGCAAGAGAGTCCCGAATAGAATTCTGGATTTTTTTTATCAGCACATACTTCTTTGGCAACATATATTTATTAGTTATAATACCGTATTCTTTATCTTGATTGTTAGACATAATTTGGTCAGGGTTTAAATTATTAGATAATTTAATCTCATGGTTTTTAAATTTTGAAATCTCGGATATTCATATTTTCAGTATTCATATATGATAATACATATTTCTAATTCAAAAAATACATATTTTTTCAAACATGAACCCCGTTCGTGGTAAGTTTTTTAACAGCTTACTCACGTCAATGGATATTATGTGTTGATATATGCAATGAATGGATATATGAACCCCGTTCGTGGCAAGTTGTTTGAGCATCTTACTCACGTCAAGGGAATATTATGCGATGATATATCATGAACCCATTTGTACGCCTCAGGTGCTATTCACATCGAAGGCGCCCAGAGGTTACATATACAAAAATACATCTCACAGGGTCTAGCCAGGTGTTTTCACATCTAAACAGACCCAGAGTTATCACGAAGCATAATCCCCTAAGAGTGAATCTAACCCGTCAAATAACGGATTAGAATCACAAGAGGATATGTTTAGTGAATGGACAGCACAAACAATAGATTATATAGGACGATACATTTGCAATATACAATACAACTCCAAATGGCACTTGTATAATGAATGAATGGATGGATATATTCAATGAATGAATGGATGGATATATACAATGGATGAATTGGATGGATATATGCAATGAATTCGATGGATATATACAATGAAGGAATGACAAGGGACAGCACAGGCGACAATACGACATATAGTAATGAATGAATGGATGGATATATACAATGATAATGAATGATGACACTCCTACATTCAAATTGCAACCGCATATACCCCCATCAAAGTCACCCTGGGTTGAATGAAAAAATCATTCACACCACGGCTCGGTGTGGTTTGTATAGTGGTTGCAATTTGAATTTCGGAGGTACCCACACCCCAATTAAAACCATCTGTTGGCACCGTTGGCAATAATGTCTGTGACGGGTTTCAAACCATGGCCGCCAGTATGGCACCGCGACACGTTACGATTGAGCTAACGGTTCTTATATACGGTATATGTTTTTGAATATAATATGTATGTAAGCTAATAAAATCAATAACGAACAGGTGTGATGTACAATGAATGACGTCAATGGATCGATCACAAGCCACAACTGACTAAATAAACGAATCTATATACCTTTTGTGTATGAAACAAAACCGAATGCTTAAAATAAAAAAATAAAAATACAATTATTTCTAAAACTTTACATATTTGATTCGTTTTCTTTCAAAATAATTGTATTTACACTGAGCTAACGATTCTTCTATACGGTATATAATATATAGGTAAGTTAATATAATCAATAGCGAACAGGTGTGATGTACAATGAATGACGTCAATGGATCGATCACAAGCCAAAACTGACTGAATGAACGAATCCATATATCTTTTGTGTATGAAACAAACCGAATACTTGAAAGAAAAAACACAAAAAATAAATAAAAATACAATAATTTGTAAAACACTAAATATTTGATTCGTTTTCTTACAAAATATATTATATTTCCACTGAGAAATAATCGGAAAAACCCATTGAGATCCATAACTCTTTCATAGGCCGTAAACATACCTAAACGAGTTATCTCCCTTGGTGTTATATAGAATAATGCAAAAACATGATTAGACAAACGAAAATTGAATCTTTTGTCCAGTCTCTTTTGAAAACGCCGTCTTGGTTATATTCTCTGCAACGTTTCGTATTGAGGCACTACAAATATCAAAATACCTACTAGCCTCACCCATTCATTTGAATACTATTTCTTCATTAGTTACTGTTTAAAAGATTTTACAGGTCTCGATTTTTTCAAGGATTTTCCAGTTCATCCTCGTTTTAAATTCTCACTCTGTGTAACAGCTTGCAGATTATCCAATTTGTTATCATGCGGATTGGAAACAATGTGATTGAAAACAAGACCATCCTTGATCAATCCATTAAACACCTCGAAGGCGAATCTGTGACAGTAATTTTTCTTCTTTCCAACACTAAACATCAAATACCCCACACCATAATCCCACCCAACTAGTTTCTTCAGTCTACGGTTTCTGATAATACCATCGCGGGACGCCTCATAGTTTGCAATCAGGGGTGTGGTCGGAATTCTTGGTTCATTTATATACTATACTATTATTTGTCTAATTTGTTTTTTGGTTGAAGTATGATATTACTTGAGAATCTATTAATGTAGTCTTGAGGAGTTCTTATGATTTTGTCGTTGACGCTGTCAGGGTTAGAATCATTGATGGAGTTCTTAATTCGTTTATAATAATAACGCTTCAGCTCTCTGTATTGCTTACCACCACAACCGAGACACAACTGTGATTTTCTTCGCACTCCTACACCACATCTTATACAAGGATTTTGGACCAAGGCTTCCACGCCAAAAGCTTTGCATATGATACCCGCATAACTCTTTTCTGCATGATTTGTTACACTGTGTTACTGATCCAATCATAAGTCATTTGCAATGATTCATTATATAATAAATTATCTTTTTAAAATTTGTTTAAATTATAATATGAAGGAGTTCAAGAGATTATCGAGATTACGCCTTGGAAAAATGCTAAATTCAATCTCGATAGAGTCTCCGTAGCACCAAAGAATCTAATAGGTGATAGAACCATGAAATGTAAAATCCGTGATTCTTTTAATGAATTCAAACACGATGGAGCATCGCACTGTTGGTCAACATTTCGAATTGATAGTAACGTTGATGCTTCCATGAATGACGAAAGAGCAGCCAAGATAATCTTACATCTTGGGCGAAAAAGGTATTTTTTTAGAATAAAATTCATTATCCGTTCAGACACTGGAGATTGGATTATTCGAGATAAATTTGAACCCATCTTGAAGGATAAAAGAACTGTCACTGTGAGTCGAGATTCAAAACCAGGAATTCTGACTGGAATTGACAAAACATACTACGAGAGATCTTATCCTGTAACAGCAGTTGTTTATTGGATATATCCGTGAAATAATAAACCGAATATTGACAAAATAAAACCCATGAAACTCTCATCGCTGAATTGTGTAGCAGAACGAATAATAGAACACTTCACAAAAGCATTGCGTGGAAATAAATTGACTGATCTAAGACGCAAAAAAAACCTAATGAGGACTAACAGTAAATGAGCGGGGGCAACAATTCCAAATGTGGCAGCGTTAGAACGAATACTAAAATTCCAAATATCAGTAATGACGATAACAGGCGAGATATTAAACGAACCGAAATATAAATCGAGTGGAGCTCCAATCAAAATTATTGATCATATTGAACACGCATGGACACCTGCAGTAACAATATTTCCGCTGGATAGAACCATACAATATATACCCGCAGAGTTCTCCGGAAAAGAGAAACTATTTGATTTTCTTCACCAGTTGAGTAAAAACGATCCTGTGTTAGTGTCGTTACTTCACAGTTTTGAAAACGAGGAGGGTAGATTCGATTAATTTGTAAGACCCAATGGAGAATTATACCGCACTGAAGCCCTCTATGAGGCGATGAAAAAACTAACTAGTAGTTTCTCGAAGAGTTTCGACGACGAGCAATTACTAACAAACTGTTTTACAATTCCATCGGTTGCAGCTCATTTTGCGAAAATGAGAAACACATGGAAACCAACAAGAGCTGAATTTCTCAGACATCAAATCAAGTTGTATAGAATTTAATCACGGTGTATTATTGAATACAAAATACGACCGTGAAAGTATTATTTCAGTTGATATGGTCGAGTGTTATCCGGTGAGTTTTCTCGGGTACGGAGAATTCGCTGAATACTTCAAGCGATTTGTACATCCCACAAACGAGATGGCCCGTGTTGCTATTAATGGGCCACTGCCTGATTTTGATTTAACATGATTCGCTCGTGTGGTATCATTTGAATAGGCTACAGGACTTCATCTGTGCTGTTATGTTTGGATTGGTAGACATATATCTGAAAAACACTGGATGCCAATAGTGCTATTACGATATATGATTGATTGTAGAATGCTGATATCGCTGATTGTCAGTGAAGCGATTATATCCTATCGAGCTCAGACTGAAGTCTGGTTACCACAATTCAATCTAGATAGTATAATCAGCGAACAATGGAAACAATTTCCCGATCGTGACGAAGTAAATATCGTGATATGGTCCAAACAGTTATTTGAAAGTAGAAATAAAGACGCAAAGGATCTCGGTAGAAGAATAATTGGTAAATTTGCTCAAGGTGAAAAATAGGACAATACACGATATTCTTCACGGCTGATTATAGATAGCGTTGAGTACGATTTTATAATCGCGGTTATAACATCTAAGGGTATATACGTCGATCGTAAAGACGCTTTCTTGTCCGATGGAACAAAATTTGGTACAATTATTACTTACGCAGACGGAGAAAATCTTCAGTATACACATTTGAGGGCGTCTATGCTAGCTTATGATTCTATCAATTTATTTTCGATGATAAATAGATTTCCTGACACCGCAGTTAGAGTAGCCACTGATTCATTTTATATAGACGCGAAACACAGCGAAGCAGTGGCTGAAATCACTAATTCTGACGAGATTTGGGGATCATGGAGAATTAAGCGGGAAATACTGCGTGACTATTCCAAATCATCAGATGTTACGATTGAAGATAAATATTTAAAAAATAATCTGATATCAGAACTATCTAATACACCGCAGATATCTGATCCAATATGTAGATATAAAACCAGCTACCTAAATGGCTGTGGCGGGTCAGGAAAGACGAGTCGTGCGATCGAGTTATTTCGTAGGAAATCAAATATGATTTTTCTAACACCAGCACACAGACTCGCAAGAGAGATGCAACAACGAGGGGTAAATGCTTGTACTTATAACAGTTTCTTTCGATGCAAAGGCGATGAATGGACTCTTGAACGAATGGGTGAGAAATGAATTCCTGAAGATATTATTTGGGATGAGATATGCACAGTGTCATTAGATGTATTACAAAAATTTCTCGATCGGTTATTGTTAGCGAATACAAAAGTCGTTATATGTAACTATCACGGTCAACCACCACCATTTGTCGGTTTATCCCCACATGATTGGCTAAAGAAACTTGTAGACTATTACGAAGAAATTATCGCTTATTATAGAACACTTGATGAACAATTACGCGAATTCAAAAAACTAATCAGATTACAACCTGATAGAACTCAATGTGAGATAGCGCGTGAAATAATTTCAAAAACACAATTAAAAGATTTCTGGGAAGCGTGGAGACCAACGAACTGGTAATCGCAAGCAGAAACATAGTCAGAGACACACTTCAGATGAAGTTATTTGATTTGCATAAAGAAACATTTACAACATTTCCAGTACCGTTTTGTTATAGGCCTTCGGATACACGAAAACAGAATATCAAAGTTGATATTCCAGGACAGCATGAAAAGAAGAATTTAGTGTTAAATGATATTGTACTGGTTGATATCAGCGTCGTCGAAGATGCATTGCGCGCTGATAAATCCCCGTGGTCGCTAGGTTACGCAGCGACGATACATTCTTCACAGGGATTGACTATATCAGATACAATTGTTTGGATGGTGGATAATCACATCGAGTGGTAAGATTTAGTTTATCTCGCAGTATCCAGAGTACGAAGAATAAATCAACTTTGAAGAGTTGTTTTAGATGATAACGACACTACAATAAGTGACATTGTCAGCGTTGACATAACAGAAAAAATCTTTCTGGTTATAAACAGCAGGATAAAAAAATAGAGAATTTAATATTGATGCTGAATTAATAATTACACTGAAACAACAATAGAATAATCACTGCGCAAGTAACAATTGTATAATGCGTTGGTGTTGGTCGGATAAAGATCCCCGACAATTTACCGTAGACAGAAAAAATAGCAGTATTGGTCATATCAGAGATAATGTGATGCTGACTTGTTTGCTTGCAACAGACGAAGAGGTGCTAGTTAAGACCACGCGGCGGTAATTGAGTATCCTCGGGTATCACTTGTAGTTGTTAACGAGTAAATCCTCGCTGAGGAGCGGTCAAATCCAGTCTATAGATTGCTGGTCTACCCGTAGATCGTGCTATACTAGATATTTTATGCATGGTAACGCTCCAAATAGGATCAGTAGCTCTTATTTTTTCACCTTCGAGTTCTTCTGGTTCATATAAATACCTAACAATGACATTGCCGAGTATTGGTTGTTTTCAAAAATCTTTTTGCGGTTGTACGAGTATATACTTCTTTTTAATCGCGTTGTTAGGTTTCATGTTGATTGTTCGAGTAATCTCGTTATTCAGCGCAGTAATTACGCCTGGTAATCTCTTGACCCATTCACGAGATCGTTTATCCTGAATAAATTCCTTCGCGTATTGATATCCAAATAACCGCTCAGCAAGTGTACGATTAAATCGTTCAACAATTGCCTGATCACGATGTAGTGCAGTATGCCCTCGTCGTAACGCGGTATTATGATTCTTCATCGTTGATAGAACCGCACCCTGAAATTCCTTGCCAGGATCAACTTGTAATAGATTTGGCCAGCGCAGAGGACCCCTTTAATAAATCCTTTCAAATGCAGAAGCTACTTCAGTTGATGATTTTGTCTTTAGCGGTTCTGCTTGTTTGTATCGACTCGCAACATCAACTACGGTTAGCGCGTATTTGTAAACACCATCATGCGGCAGAAATAATATATCAGCCTGATGAACATCATTAGGAACGGTCACATCAAAATGCAAGTAGTTAATTTGTTTAGGCAGCGGTATATAAATTTGCCATATCGCCTGTTTAGATAACCAATCCGCTGCAGAGGTATATTTTACCTTCGCGGCGCTAGCGAGTTTACCGATTGCCGTCTTACCCCTCCAGTATCCTTTCGGAGAATAATAAATAGATTCCATGTTGTTATTAATTATCAGCACCTAACATCAATTTACCTTTCATAGCCGATTTTACTAACCATGAAGCCAACTTTTCTTTGAAGGATTTATCAATGATAGAATCCAACGCATTAATTAATTTTACATCTGCGAGATGTCTGTGTTGCAGATTACTGCTTTTATACGCAACATCATGAGCATGACACGCCTTATCAATTGCATTTATTGAATATTCACCGGGTTTGGGTTGGTTTTGATTATCCAGTCTAGTCCCGGTTCCATAATAACTATACCCTGCAAGGTGTTTTTCTCCTGAATATTTTGCCCAGGGTGTTCCCGGGAGTTTAGTTGGTTTGGCTGCAACATCCCATCCTCGTTTTTTTTTAAATCCTTGGAAACAAATCTAAATTTCTTTGTACTGCATTGTACACACTTGCCAGAAAGTGCTGATCTGTTATTGCTAGTTGTAATCGTCGTCAAGTCATTTGTGCCAGTACGCTTCTTACATTTCACACAATATAGATCCATAATTTATTTATAATAACATGAATGTAATTGATTATTCAGCTACTCGACGACGAGAACCTATTAAACACTATGCGATGTTGCCGAATTCAATTAGAATGATTATAATCGGACCATCTGGAAGTGGCAAAACACAATTGCTACTTAATTTAATAACGAGATGGATGAAATGGGACAAGTTGTATTTGATAGCTTCAAGTCTAGATGATCAGCGATGTTACAATGTGTTAAAAGATTTTAACGACAAAGCTGTAGAAGAATCCGGCGAGGGTATTATTGAGTTTATAGCCGATATCGAGGAAGCACCAAGCATTGATGATATTGATGGAGGTATTAACAATTTAGTCGTATATGATGATGTCATGTTAGACAATCAAAACAATCCTGCTAGGATATTTTCCAGAGGTAGGCATAAAAAACTGACGTGATATATGTCACTCAACGATACACGCAAATACCAAATTTATCAGATCCTCGGACGCGATATCGTGTCGGACTTGATAAAATATTTGGTTAAAATCGTTTACTGAATCTCGTAAAAGAATTGTTAACCCATAGCAGCAGAGAGGGTGAATTCCAACGACAATGGCGTCTTTTATTTTGCCAAATGGACCCTTACGAGAAAGCGTTAGTTTACCAAATAGACCTTTCTATTAATATTTACTAGAAAGCCTCAGTTTGTCAAATAGACCTTTCTATTAAATATTAACGAGGAGGAAGCCTCGTTGACGCCTACAAGGTTGGTCTGTTCACCCTCTCTGCTGCTATATGTAACCAGATTACACTCCGTCGTAAGCACACTTTTATTGCAGTTCCAAGGCAGCTACAGTTCAGCTTCACAGCTTCTACGGTTATTTCCAGCGGTTGTTGTTTTTTTATAACTTGCACCACGAAGACCTCGATCACTCCGATACATGGAACGCTCGGGTTAATCTAGCCACTCTGGACAATCCAGACAGATCAACGCAGATCTACACATTCCGGGTGCTCCGGACACTCTTAGCTCTGGATAGTCCAGACACATCACAGCACTGGACAGCTGAAATATATCCAATACCCTGTACAATACATGAAACGGGCAAAGAAACGTTATAACGTTATACACGGTCAGTTATGAACATTACGTTACAGGCACAATAATTACAAACAACAAGTTTACAAGTTAACCTAACAATGTTTGATAAGAATCCTACTGTAATAAACATTTCTTAAAAATGCATCCTTATATTACTATATAAATCCTTGAAAAAGTCGCAAAAACGAATATAAGTGTCTGCTTCATAATGCGTAAACTATGGCTATATAACAAATATACAAAAATACCCGTGATAATACAATATTGATGTCTTATATACGAGACATTATTAAACTTACATACCTATACAGCTGAAGATGTGCAAGTCCTTAGAGTAGATCGCTGACCGACAAGACAATCCTAATGTAAAGTGCTTTACATACACTGAGTTCTTTATACACAGATATTATCTGTGCACTTAAGGCATTCGGCTATTCCCATCGAAAGCACGTAGCACGTGCGGCATATGATGGACCGAACTCACTATTTTAACATACGACACAATATACATTTGTCAGACTCCGGTATCGTTGTACGTAAAAAACGAAACTCAAATAGATGTATTTGATCAACGAAGGGTTTAAACAATTCCGTGAAAATATCTCTAACCTTACAAAACGTGGTATCACTTTTAGAAAAATCGGTAGATGTGAACAAAAGCCATTGTTACGATATTCAGTTGCTGAATACTGAGCAAAAATGATTTGATATATACACTCTACTTAAAATATCAGCATTTACAGTTTCTGATCGTCGAATCGCCCCGAGTCGGAAACAATATGGTTTCAAAGGCAAACACAAAAGCATCAAACTTGTACTGGAGACATTTGCTTTGTTTATTTATAAGAGAGGCTGATGGTCCGTTTGTAATTCATTTCCTTATAAGACCGTATGGAATTTTCTTATCCCCCATTCTAATGTTATTCGCTCGCTCTCAGTCACGGAGTAGTTTTGCTCCCTAGAGAGCAATTTCCTACTAATTCATCCACCCTTGCTCCTGTAACAAAAGAACCACAAGACCACTATCGAAAGCATCAGTCTTCAGCACAAATGTGTTATTCAATTCATGCAACTTTACGATTGTTGCACTTACCAGTTTCAGTTTTAAAGTGTTAAATGCTTTTTACTAGCATACACCCCATGTTAATGGGCGTGGCCTTAGCCAGACCATTGGGGACAAATTTCTTGTAACACCCTATCAAGCCTAGGCAAGCCTTTACCTGTGTTTTAGTATCTGCGTCTTTTATTGATGCTATTTAAACTGGGTGAGATTTAAACTGGCCTAGTCTACTAAAAGAATAAAATACCATATACTACATTTATTGGGTTTAGCGGTACGATTTGCAATGTGAAGTCTATCAAACAAGTCCCGTAATACCTTAACATGTTCATCTCATGTATGTGTATAAACAAATATATCATTTACGAAAGTGTCGACATTTTTCATAACCTTTAACAGTTTGTGCATGGGACGAACGCATGACGCATTGGATTTCACTAAACCGAAATCCATAACCTTTAAATAATACAGACCTATGGGAGTCGCGAATGCCGTTAACTCGCGAGAATTATCAGTGATTTGTATCTGCTAATATTCCTTGGTAAGGTCTAGTTTGGAAATGTATAATGTATAAATTTGCCATGTTGGGCATTGATTCCGTGTCGAACACGGTGATATTGTTAAATTGCCAAAGTCAGTGCGAAAACAGTTTGTCCTGTCTTTCTGATTAACACAACGGCGGATGAGTACAGCGAACTGGAAAGTTCGATCACTTTCTGGTCTAACATTTTCCCCATTTTTTCGTTTATTAAGGGGTACTGAGCATCCTTTAATATGGATCGTTTCTGAGGTGTTCAACTCAATCTTTAATAAGTTTATTACGACCTGGTTTGTCCGTAAACACATCTGGGTATTGGTACAAAACCTCCAAGATCTGGTACGCTGACCATCTGATAAATCATTGATACATTGATCTGGTCTATATCTCCTTTCTCTACGGGAATGGAGTACTAAAGGGGCGTTTTTGTACTAGAAACTAATTCCGATTCGTCACACGACCTATCCTCAATTGTTTAACTGTCTCTACTTTAATAACAGCACAAAGTATTCCAAAAAATTAAGGGAGAACACGGAATTGATACGACGGGAGAAAGCAACATCAAAATGGAGGAACAACAAAAGCAAGACACCCAAGAAGGACACAGGGACTCACCGGACGGAATGAGGGAACTTCGGTTACACCCTGTAACACTCCATCAAATGTCCTTTTAAGGGCTATTTATACTTACAGAGTTTCCTTTTGGCTCAGAAACTCTATTCGACAATCTCGTTCTTCAAAAATCAAACTTGATCAATTTTGGCTCTCCACCATCAAAATTAACAACCCACTTAACCTAACATTGACCATCCTCCACATGTCACTTGACATACCTAGTTTACATAATTGACAGGGAAAACACCAAATGTACACTCTGTACTAGACAAAACTGGAATGTTAGGATGTTAGGAAAAAATATAACTTAAAAGATGGACTCGATTGCACAGGTGGCTTACACAATATCGGTATAGGGTGTCCACTAGCAACAACTGGTCTCAATTTGATAAGGCTAGGGCGTGGAAGACGAACGACATGAACGTGCCAGTTCACAGATCCTTTTCCTTCTGACTAGAAGTGGAAACCATTTTTCACTAGTCATCATTTGGTGCCATTGCACCTCTAGCTCTGCATCTTCCGATTGGTTGATAGGGTTGTTCTATTCCCACTCAACTAGGTTTTTCATTCATGTCGATAGCCCCTTATAGGGGTGCGGCATGACGACCAAATTAACTAGCATACTATGTATGCATAAACCCCCTTGGGGATGTGGCACCGTTCCTTCCTCACGGTAAAAAAACAAATCACTACCATATTAATTGGTAGTGTAAAATAGTGAACAAATGACCCTTCATGGCCGGTTTCACTTAAAACCATAATTCATTCATTCAACTATCTTTATACGTACAATTCCAGCATATTAGCGTGAAATATGTTCGTCTTACTTTCTTCGTCGATGATGTAGTCCATCTCGCCTTTCATTTGTTTTACTTCGTATGGCAAAGAAAAAGTAACAAATATAAACTTACTCAAGTATTAAAAAAAATCGGTCCGTTAGAGCTTTTGTTTGGCCTTATTGACTTTGTGTTTTTTATTTTCGTGTCACGGAGTTGTATACATCCTTTTATTTTTTTTAAATAGATGTTTCGTTTTCGGTCCAGAAGTTTGACTAATGTATATTGTGATGTATTTCAAAATAGTGAGTTTGGTCCATTATATGCTGCACGCGCAAAGTTTGTTCGATGGAAATAACCGAATGCCTTCAGTGCACAAACAATATATGTGTATAAATACCTCAATGAATGTAAATCTCTTAACATTTTGGATTGTCGAGTCAGTCAGCGTGTGTATGTATGTATGTTTGTATGTATGTATGTATGTGTGTGTGTGTGTGTGTGTGTGTACGTACGTACGCACGCACGCACGCACGCACGCACGCACGCACGCATGCATGCATGTATGTATGTATGTATGTATGTATGTATGTATGTATGTATGTATGTATGTATGTATGTATGTATGTATGTATGTATGTTGGTAGGTAGGTATGGATAGATGGATGGATGGATGGATGTGTTTTTGTCTCTGTCTTTCTGTCTGTCATTGCAATTTAAGGTTATTTACATTAATTCATAATTGACAATTAATTTTATATTTAAGTAAAATGATACGATCCGTCTATCATATATGTATCCAGGCACAAGAATGCAACGACTGACCCACCCATCCTTCAGATATTTCATTACACACTTCTTGTTTGGAAATGTATTGTATTACATAGGCGGTAAGTCTCATCTTACTCCATATTGCTAAATACAGTTATGTTAAAACACAAGTACGCTAAATAGTTAGTGTAAAACGTTGTTATTTGAATGAATTTAATAATAATAATAATAATAATAAGAAGAAGAAGAAGAAGAAGAAGAAGAAGACAAATAATATTTTAATTATTATTATTATTAGTTTTAAAATAATTATTATTTATATTTTTAGTTATTATCATAAGTAGTATCATCATTATTATTACCATTAATATAACTATTATTATATTTTTTTGTTGTTATTGCTGTTGTTATCATAAGGCGTACAGATAGATGATGATATGGGTTGAGTCACTAGTAATGGAACGATGGCAAAAAGAATATGATTATTGTAATGACAGTGGATGTGGGGCTCGTGTTTGATGTAGCTATGGTATACTGGCATGTTAATGATAATATGTTAATACGTAATAATCCTAATCAGTTGTGATAAAGAGAGTGAAACACATATAATCTAAAGCAATTCAACCTTTGACCCCAACCAGATCTCGATATATGTGTCCCTGCTTATGTTGTTACTTTAATTGGCACAATTGGTTCTAGTGGCGTCACTAGGGTTGATGTAACCCAGTGCGGTAACTCATCGTGTCACCCGACATGTACCTCCTTCCGTAACAGTCCTTTTAGAATCCTTAGTTACGTCATTTTTGGAGTCACCCACTTTGATGGTGTCACCCGGTGTGATCCGCACCCGACCAGTGTCACCACGGATTGGTCCTACTAGTCTGTACAAAAACTATTCACGCGAGAACGATATATATAGCTCGATCGTTCATTGTACTAAAAGTGTATTGAAGAGAACAATCTATAGCATTATATCGATCGTTTTACAAAACGACTCAATTTTCACTTGGAAGCAATAGAGAAATACCAATGAATACTGGCATACGCCGTTTCAGTTAGTTCGATTGTATTTGCATAATGGAATACGTCTATATGCATAATGTACATGTATTTATCCAAACATTCTTAGATTTGGGGAGGGGGTATTTTATTAGTTGTATGGAGGGGATTCTTTTTCCTATGACGCCTTTGAACTGTATACCGATCGCTCTTTACCTGAAGGTAGCTAAATGCTAGGCAACGCAGACGCTAATTCAGATATATCGTTTACTATCGTTTCTGAGTGACATCAGCAAACAGGTAAAAAACGTTTTAGAGATCACCCATATCGAGGCTCGATGTTTGAGTCACCCAGAAACCCGGAAGAGGATGCAGTTAAAGCGACCCCATAACATGACTGTAGAAAAGGACTGTACAACAAAATAGAAAGGAGACAGGACAATGTACTATACGAATTGTTCAGAACCCCCACCACCCAATAAAAGCGCATACGAAATTACTCTTTCCCGTACATTACTTATAATACTGAATGCACGTCATTCCGATCTTGTTTCTACTTCCCTGTTTAAGAACACAAAGAAGAAGCCAACGTACCCTGCTGTGCGTCCGTTAACTAACGACCGTGTTGTACAAAGATTATGAAGCATTTTCTTTCCCGAAATAATAAAACATAATGTCATTCCGTTTCTAGCATTGAGAAATTATATATATATATATATATATATATATATATATATATATATATATATATAGTGTTTCTCTGTTAGCATTCTTCCAATAGGCTGTTCTATACGGTACAATACCCCAATACTCAAAAAGTGCTTGTGAATGAGGAGCTGCTCATCTGGAACATATCATTTCTTTGGTCGTCTGCAGTCCTTCAATAGAGGTAACAAAACAGATATGTATTCCGTATGCAAAGCAAGAACGCGACTGCTGTGGGGGTAACAAGATCTCCTATTCGGTTGGGTCTAAAAAAAAAACAGATCATTTTATAACCATACCTTTGGATCGCAGCACTGCCTTTTTGTGCTAAGTGTGAAACGTATCCTACGTTCTTCAGTATGGTTTTCTACTGTTTCTCAGATTCCATGCAACGGAGTGATGTGAATTGACAGTATTGTTTCTGTGATATAATTCTAACATGGCGGAGAATGAAGGGAGCGAGTGGGAGGGTGTTGAAGACGCTATGCATGGTAATGATGATGATCTGTCCCAGCTCGCTCATCTTGATAACAATACGATACTGGACGCACTGAAACGCAGATATAAAAGGGATATCATCTATGTGAGTAGGGTGAACTTTTTTTAAAATACTATCGTTTCATATTTTTTACATGCAATAGTATAATGTTTATAAATAAAAATAATTTATGAACCCAAACACTTGCCTTGCAATAGATTGCTGCTTATGACGGATAGTGGGTAACATGACAAAAATAATTTGATACGAAGATATAGTTTTAAATGTATCTGCACCATACTGTCCATTGCCAAAATCTTGAAAAATGGTCGTATCTGCACGCCGGTATATCTGCGCGCATTCGTCTGTCCGTCCGTTACTGTTATTCTTGTAACCTGATATCGAACACAGACTGAGGATGAGAAATATATTTGGTTTGAGGAGGGTGAGTAGAGTTCAGGGAACATTTCGGATCCAGCCTACGGAATATCAGAAGAGGAGAAAAACTGCGTATTAAATATGCGTAACGTGTCTCAATATGCATCAATTACTGGAGTGTGATGAGAATTTTTTATCGAGTTTTACATGAACGAATAGATAGATAAATAGATGAAAACGAAGTGTGTGTGTGTGTGTGTGTGTGTGTGTGTGTGTGTGTGTGTGTGTGTGTTAAAACTCATAGTAGTGATATCTAGTATGTATAGAGCTAATTAATACGAAATCACGGCGTTGACTGTGCCAATACACAATAAATGATTGCTTTTTCCGTTATGGAGCACGACGGTGTATTACATTTTGGAAAATAAACATTATAAAACACACAAAACAGGGGACCCGAGTGGTCTAAAGCGCTTTCCGTTTCGGACCACTGCCATCTCACCTCTGTGTACGTGGGTTCGAGTCTCAGATTCGGCCAATGTGGGTATGTGAGAAAGCTTGGCGGTAGCGTCTCGTGGGTCGGTGGTTCTTTCCGTGTTCCGCCATGTATAGTCTATCTTGCGCTGAAAAATGGCGTTAAACCCTATAACAACAACTACAACAACAACATACGTAACACATATAACATATAGAATTCCTTGTAAATTGAGTATATTTGCATACAAATGATCTCACACAATGGAGAAAACAGAAATAGTTGAATTTGACTAGGAAATTACAGGAACATGTACATTTTGAATGTTATTGGAAATGGATTCTCATTATACATGCATTATTTAATTATTATATTTTTTAAAAAATTAAAAACAAACGAATGTATCGTCATTAAAAACGGAATGTTTCTTTGTTATCACATGTCTATCAGTGATACTTATTTACACGCTTTACTGTCATCTGTCCAGCGGAGATCTATATTTCTTTCTTTTATTTTTGTGAAGTTAACGCCATTTTTCACGACACGATAAGCTATCCAAAGTTGCCATTATATTTGGTGCAGGAATAACCCGGTAAGAATGGCAGAATCTGCAATTGGGAAGCATTCTCTGAAACCCTGTTTGGCCGAATCCATGACTCGAACCCATCAGGACTGAGGTGAGATGATAGTGTCCGGTAAAGGCGAGCGCCTTACAACACTCAACCACCCTTGGTCCTGATCCAAAATATCAGTGCCAGGCAAAAAACAAAGCTTGATTACTGGACATAACCGAACTCGTCGTGGTTTTCATCATATTTGTTCCTTGTGATTGTGTGATTCCTTTTGGTTGTGTTTAAATGCGAAGGCACGGTGAGTGCTTAATATAAAGTTCTGTGTCTTACTTCTTACAACTATGCTCCGTTTGAGCAAGTAATTATTACATACTGACGTTGTTACTTACAGCAATTTTAGTTTGTTGTAAACTAGGCGATCCGATCTGTTTAGGCCAATTTTTGTATAAAAAAATATTCCTATCGTTGCACACCTAGATATTCCCAAATCATTGACCTGTACACTTTCTGATATGCATATAATAAATGCATAAGGTTTTTTTTAAAGGAGTATACTAGAATTATAAATCAACTTGGTCGAAGGTGGATAGCAGGGTACCAAATATGAACGAATGACACTAAAAGGCCATACCGAACTATGATACCTCTGTAGTCCAGTCATTTCACATGCATTTACACTGAGATAATACACTGAAACTGTAATATATATATATATATATATATATATATATATATATATATATATATATATATATATATATATATATATATACATATACACATATAACCTGATCCACGTTAATGACAATAAGACAAAAAGAAATCAATTATTGATGTGTTCGGTATATATATCCCACCTCTCTCTCTCTCTCTCTCTCTCTCTCTCTCTCTCTCTCTCTCTCTCTCTCTCTCTCTCTCTCTCCCGTTCTCTCTCTCTTTCTCTTTCTCTCTCTCTCTCTCTCTCTCTCTCCCGTTCTCTCTCTCTTTCTCTTTCTCTCTCTCTCTCTCTCTCTCTCTCTCTCTCTCTCTCTCTCTCTCTCTCTCTCTCTCTCTCTCTCTGTATATATATATATATATTTATATATATATATATATATATATATATATATAGAGAGAGAGAGAGAGAGAGAGAGAGAGAGAGAGAGAGAGAGAGAGAGAGAAAAGGAGCAAACGTTATCTATTTAAAAAGGTGTCCAATGCCTTATATAGGCATTATATATACATATACTATATATGAATTAAGTCTTTAATTTCATGTATTCAATTATTATATTCATAATGTCGGCTTGAAATATACTGCATCATGTTCACAAGTCAGTATTATAAACGTAGCGGAAATTCACATTGACACAATAGTTTAGTTTAATACACAAAACGACTTATCCTTTGCGTCGCAGATAATATCTACATTTTCAACCATTCAAGATAACATTTTTTAATAAAGGCAAAGTCCTATGGTGATAGACATAAATACACGACCGCACAAAATAATTATATTAATTGGAAACCGACGTATTATATACTACATTCTATTCAACAACTGTTAAACTATTTAATAGCAAGTGCAAGATATTACAATACGTTCTCACCGATCACTTTGCATGAAGCGCATTTAAGTCAGTTTATGTCTTCCGCATTGTATGTAGCTATACCTTACAAAGAAACCAAGCAATAAGAAGAGTCACGATCAGTGTAGGTAGAAATAAATATTCTTTTCATATTAGGTAAATTTATACATTTTTCTATTCCTTTTTAAGGTATTGTCATATAATACATGACATGCTCTATTGATTGTTTTTACCAGCCGTATATTTATGTCAATAGAAATATGTGAATGTATTGCCGACACCTCCAATTTGAGTACAGCTTTGCATACGCAGACCAATCATCACACAGTATTTTTCCTTCCTAGTCACCCGGGGCCCAGAAAACAAGAGCTGGCACATGTCTTTTATTATTTGCTTACAAGAATATTCGTGTAAAAGACAACCAGATTGAATTTAATAAAGAACCCACTTTAACGATTACGGTGCGAGTATGTTCCTGATATAAAAAGTCATTATTGCCAGTATTTGGCTCTGTATGTATCGATCTTACTCGGGGTACATGGTAGTGTAGTTCTAATCCAGTTGAGGTTTTGCGTATTTGTTGTTTAAAATCCACTTGGGCCTCTTTTTGATTGTATGCTATTTAGTGGTTCATGTAAAATTCGTCTGCCACATATGGTGCATGATGATTTCCATATCTCTTTCTACCAAGCTAGTAAACGTATGTGCTTTCGTTCATTTATAATTTGGCAATACTCCTATGATTCCATATTTCATATCATTTCTCATTTGTTCTTCCTCATAATTTCTCATTGCTTTAAAATGCTGACATTTAATATGAAGGGCGTGGCCTGGAGCCAGTAATACGGTGATTATTACAAGTCTATGATCTTAAAATCAGTAACATAAAATAGTGAAGAAGACAAAAAGTTTTGTAAAATCTAACAAATACTTTAATTTAAAATGAGCAAAATAATTTACGGTTTTGTGAAGAATCCACTAACTAAAAATTATAAATCCTAGTATAAAATGTCCTGAATGAAATTGAGTTCAAATCCTGGTGTGATCATAAGATAAAGTTGATGATGTCTAATATAGTCAGCGAAGTGTTCATATGTCAACAGTCTCTTCTTTAATACCATAAATATTATTCCAGGTTTGAAATCAATGTAAATTCTAATGAAAGTCTTTATCCAAGAATTGTGTCCAAGCACTTTAATATTTCCAGAGAAAAATAAAATGACTTGAATTCAATAACATGAAGAAAATAAATTCAGCCCAAACTGGCCACAACATAACACAACTTGAAGTGCTAGATGTTAAAGCACGACTGGCAAATTCTGACAGTCACACGTTATATAAATATATATATATATATATATATATATATATATATATATATATATATATATATATATATATATATATATATATATATAAATTCTAGAATGAATTAATGAGACATGGTTATGTACAACATAATAACCTATACAAATCCACCAAATCTTGACCCAAATCAACATGTGTACCATAATAATAATTTGGTCAATGGATTCAGAATCATAGATTAATGAAGCTATTATTAGACGTTTACATTTAAAAATTAAAACGTCACACAGATCAAACAAATCTGCACTAAAATTTGGGACATGGTCAAGTCCAGTAAACAATGTTAAATTATCATGTAATGGAATAAAACCTAAAACTTGCAGTCAGCCTGTTTAAATAAAATATACATAACACTTCCCTTCATAAAAAAGATGTATACAGTAAAGCTTTCTTTTTACTCTAAGTCAAATATGCATGTCGTACTAAACATAAGATGAAATCTTATCAAGTATTGCCCGCTACGGTAGTCTAGTGGTTCGAACATCCGCCATGGATAAGGAAGGTCGTGGGTTAGATCTCCGACCGAGTCATATCAAAGACTTACAAAAATAGTACTAACAGCTGACTCGCTTGACTCTCAGCATTAAGAGGTTAGTGTTAGGACTGGTCGGCCTGGTGTCAGGATAATATGACTTGGAGGAACATCATGCTACATGTTTGCGGCATTGTCCCAGTACTAAACATCACTATAAACTACCTCACTGCCGGGGGCCTCGAGTGGCCGAGTGGCCTAAAGCACTGTCCGTTACGGACCACTGCCATCTCACCTCTGTCTGCGTGTGTTCGAGTCTAAGATTCGGTAAATGTAGTTATGTGAGAAAGCTTGTCAGTAGCTTCTCGTTGGTCGGTGGTTCTTTCCGGGGTTTGTCCAGTTTCTTCCTCCACCATTAATACTGGCCGCCATGTATAGCCTATATTGTGCTGAAAAATGGCGTTAAACCATAAAAAACAAAAACCTCACTGCCGACATCGTAGCGATATGACTGAATATTTATTAAAGCTACGTTAAAAATCCTAATCACCCCAACCCCCCCCACACACACACACACAAATTCGACTTTAATAATCTCTGATTTTTTAAATTTTTTATCTTGCCGATGAAAGTAAAGAATTGGTGTGTGATCAATAATTATAATAATGTGAGAAGGAGCTGAACTAATGTAAACTTCAAAGTGTTGTAATGCCAATATCAAAGCCAAACATTCTTTCTCGATTGTGGATTAATTTCTCTGGTACGTAGTTAATTACTTTACAAAAGAAATAAACTGGATGATCGACACAATTTTTATCTTCTTGAATCAATACTGCTTCAATCCCAGCATATATTGCATCAACAGACAGTTTAAATGATTCACTGAAACATGTAGCTCTAAGAACTGGGGCACTTTTAAGTATGGCTTTTAACTTTTCCCTTTGTATCTGTATCATACCTTAGTTTTGGCTGGCTCATGCAACCTTTCAAGCCTTTGACAACTTAGGCGTTACATTATAAACATAATTGCGAAGACTGGTTTCAGTATCTTCATTAAAGATAAGTGTCTTTTTTAGAAACCTCCGTGATCAACGTACAGTATGTACAACCTCCGTGATCAACGTACAGTATGTACAACCTCCGTGATCAACGTACAGTATGTACAACCTCCGTGATCAACGTACAGTATGTACAACCTCCGTGATCAACGTACAGTATGTACAACCAGTAATTCAAAAGGACTAAATCCTAATCATTCTGGAATACGAACCTCAACCAATGGTTAATGAACGTCCTCATTCCCATTTTTAACCGTATCAAAGCAATGTAACCGAATCATATATTTTCAAACTTTGATGAAATCATGCTAAAGCCCCTTGACCCTCTGGGTGACAGGCAGAAGATTGAATTGTTGGATGCCTAATGCATACATCAATTACAACAAAATTCCAGACATACAATTATATCCTTGAACAGATTGGACAGATTTTTGAAGGCCACATTGAGTATAAAAACAACTTTTACTATTATTTCAATTTAAATGTTCTTCAAAGGAATCGCCTCTAGAAATCTTATTGGCGCATTCATTGTGGTCAGAAATTATTGGCTACCGGACTATGTATTAGATAAATGACTAACACAATATAAATTTAGTCTCCTAAATGGTTCGTCAAATGCAGGAATAGGTTGCAGATGAGTCTTAGGGATAATCTTATTGGGTTCTCCTATCGTTTGACAAGTATGAAAAGATCTGCAATATATAAAAACATCACTTTTAGCTTTTTGCCCAATATAAATGATTCAGGACCTTGTGATAAGTCTTCTTAATACCTAAATTATCAAACAAATGAGTTTCATTGACCAGGATTAGTAATTCGTGTCATATTGTGTAACTAAGAATTTGATAGTTCACTGACCACTCGTTACCAGCAGGTACCTCGGTAGGTCTCCATTTTCTCATAAGTATTCCACATTAAATGAAATAACAAACATGTACTTATGTGGCTTCGGGCCTTTTGAAACAGAAAGGATATGTCAGGATTTGTTTCCGGCTCAATGACAAGGTATTGTCATTTCTCGCCCTAATTAGAATAACGAAATTGAGCAGTTACAACATGATCAATGTGACTAATACCCTTGATTGACAGGTGACGATAATTCGTGTGTTTATATATATATATATATATATATATATATATATATATATATATATATATATATATATATATATATATATATATATATATATATATATTTATATATATATATATATATATATATATATATATATATATATATATGGTGGGATAGATAGATAGATAGATAGTTAGATAGTTAGATAGATAGATAGATAGATAGATAGATAGATAGATAGATAGATAGATAGATAGATAGATAGATAGATAGATAGATAGATAAATAGATAGACAGATAGATAGATAGATATATACTATCTGATCAATGTTATAGATTATATACTTTATTTCCAATTCAGACCTGTTGTGGAGACATTCTGCTAGCCCTGAATCCTTGCAAAGAGATTCCAGAATTATTTAGTGAAGATGTAAGTATTAGCCAGTTGCACGTTAAATAACAAACGATGAATAAGAGACATTACAGAGAAAAGAACAGATTAATAAGGGCATGAACGGATGCCAGGTTTGAACGAAGCCAAAACAGGAATCATGGCGTTTAAAATGTATATATTATT
>JARLTB010000034.1:8240000-8267500 GCA_030141615.1 Unio pictorum | reverse complement strand
ACTTTCTTTACTCTCTGATACAAAGTAACTTTAACAGCACTTATAAGTACGAATTTGCAATAATATGAGTATGCTCTGACATTATGTTGTGTTTTGATAGCTCTAAATTGTTCTGTGAATATTGTAACACGAAAGGGATCTCACTGCCGAGTGAACGAAACATCTATAAGAGAGTGGCTTGAGATAAACTTTTTATCTTATATCCAAGATCTCGATATAGCATTCATTGTCAACTGAATGGATTTTAAGCACACGAATACTCTACTACCTAAAGATCAGACAGCCATGAGACGCTCACGTTACAGTTACATGGGATTTCCTTCTTCGCATTTGTATGACCGTTCAGCTATCATTTGCTAAAGCAGTAGATATGTATATATCGCCATGGGTCGCAAGATATGACATATTCACTTAACACAAATCGTATTCTTTTCGCACATGTTTAAACATGACTGCCAAGAAATACCCTGAAAATTCCTTACGTTACGAAATTAGGGATGGTCCATTTGAGACAAATAATGACTGCTGAAATAAAGGTTCGTAAATACTTTAAATTATTACGTCTCCTCCCAAAACTGGCTAAATATATATTCAGTCTGAGATATATCTTCGAAACACAAACTCATCGTTATCAACAAACAATCAATACATTTATTGACAAAGCTGTACGCTGAGCATAAACAAAAAACGTATATCCTATATGTATTATCATACGTTTTTTAGCAAATGTAAAAGGAAACTATTTTGTTCTAACAATGTCTTAGAGTCCAAAAATGATGCTGATCATGACAGCCGCTGTGATACACCTGACTGAAATCTGTTTCAAAGAATCTTCCACTGAACCTGGTGCAACCGAAGTAGTGGATTTGGAACCCGTAGCCAATGGTAAGCATTTGCTAACCTTCGACACAGAACCTCTACTACTCCTGCATTAAAAAGATGTATATCTCTAAATTAATTTCTCCACTCTTCCGTTCTTCTTTTACAAATAACACTTTCATCTCTAGATAACATTGTTTGATGACAACAATACCCCTTTGATCATACGTATATGTTCTGTCTCAAATAAAGGTAGTAACTTGACTAACAGGAATCATTGTCATTTCGCTATCTCGCAAATCATAGCTCAGAATTTGCCACTTGTCGAACTATTTTACTCGACTCTAAAGCTTACTCGAACATATACTAACTTATACCAATTAAATCGCTGGATTATTCGACTTCTAAGTGAAATTCTAATGCGTTTAGAAACATATTTTGCTCCAAAATAATCTTAAGTTTATTTTACCAAGAAGCGTTGTATTCCATGGCACATGACACTGGGCGATTGTTACCAAATTGTGTAATTAAGGTTGCACGTGTGTATGGATGATTGACTGACAGATGGATTTAAACTGTACCAAAATTGACATCTGACTTCACAAGCTATAGAAACTGCATTATCTTCAAACAACGCAAGGAATTATATTACAAGATGAAATAAAAATGAACAACAAAACCAACCCATTTACATACTGAAATATATAATTAAGGTCAAGCATAGAAACGTGCTGATTGAAATATCAGAACCTATATTAATTGATTTGGTATGACACAAAACTGCTTTGGGTCCGCAATGATGCACGGAAGGAAAGTGAAAGCGGTATATATCGTTGAATGAACTGCGCTACCTTTGCGATTATAACGCCAAAGATAATTCGGTATGTTTAGGAAATATACTTGAAAATACTCTTTCATTTAATGATAATGTTGGCATTATGCATCCAGTATTAATATGACTGTAATTAGCGTTAACAGCAAAGCTGCTAACAGAATAAAACTGTATCTAGCAATAAAACACTGTAATTAGGATTAATAACCTTGCAATTATCATCAATAACACTGTAATTATCATCAATAACACTGTAATTAGCATTAATAACACTGTAATTAGCATTAATAACACTGTAATTAGCACTAATAACACTAATTATCATCAATAACACTGTAATTATCATCAATAACACTGTAATTATCATCAATAACACTGTAATTATCATCAATAACACTGTAATTAACATTTATAACACTGTAACTAGCATTAATAACAGTGAATGTAGCATTTCATAGTTCCTAGCATCAATAAATATCTACTTAGCATTATCAAAACTGCAACTATTATTACTAACAAAGCCACCAGCATCAATAGCACCACAGCCGGCATTAATAACATTGCAACTCGCATTAATAACATTACAACTCGCTTTTAATAGCATTACAACTCACATTAATAACATTGCAACTCACATTAATAACATTACAACTCACATTAATAACATTGCAACTCTCATTAATAACATTGCAACTCACATTAATAACATTACAACTCACATTAATAACATTGCAACTCACATTAATAACAATGCAACTCACATTAATAACATTACAACTCACATTAATAACATTACCACTCACATTATTAATATTACAACTCACATTAATAACATTGCAACTCACATTATTAACATTGCAACTCACATTAATAACATTAAAACTCACATTAATAACATTACAACTCACATTAATAACATTACAACTCATATTAATAACATTACAACTCACATTAATAATATTACAATCAGCAATAATTACACTTCAACTAGCATTATCAATACTGCAACTAGTAATACTAAGCAAGCAGCCAGCATTAATAGCAACGCAACTAGCCTTAATAACATTCCAAATATCATTCATAACATTGGAACTAGCCTTAATAGCATTGCAAATATCACTATTAAATTACAACTAGCAATAATTACACATCAACTAGCATAAGTAATATTGTAATTAGCAATAACAGCACAAGCATCACTGCGTTGAAATTAGCAATGCAGCTGAGATTTAATGAACGTTTATATTATAATATGAGTCCAATTTAAGAACGAGAGCGAAGTACCTAGTATGAACACATTCTATTTCATCATGATTTGTTGTAGATTACACGATCTTCAAATTCGGATGGCAACGATTAGAACAAAAGTCGTAGTCTTACAGTCGTCCTCTCATTGAAGGATATACACGTTAAATACATAGAAATATATGGCAAATTATATTACGTTTTAATTACATAAATATGACGTTATTCAGTAGTCAAAGTGAAGATTATCCTGGTTGAACATAGGCATTCAATAATCTACTTCTCATATACTTAATGTCTTATATATATATATATATATATATATATATATATATATATATATATATATATATATATATATATATATATATATATATATACAATGATTCGCATTGCAAATGACTGATTCTTTTTTTTAAACATAGTCGCTAACCTATTGTGCTTGAAGCCAGAGGACTTTATCAGATAGATAGATAGATAGATAGATAGATAGATAGATAGATAGATAGATAGATAGATAGATAGATAGATAGATAGATAGATAGATAGATAGATAGATAGATTCACATTCTAAATGACAGAGATGTTGACTTATTTCTCAATTTCTTTGAATATAGTCGCTAACCTATTGTGCTTGAAGCCAGAGGACTTTATCAGTGCCCTCATATCTACACAGATAACAGCTGGTGGTAAGAAACAGTCTATGTTTTCTATTGTCGTATTAAATAATGTTTCGTTAGTAACTCTCACAGATGCCAAACCTTATGGTAATATATTCTGTTAAAGACAAATAATTAGAATATTCAATATTTATTAACAGGATGGGACTTTATGAAACGTTTGCTAGTAATTCTAAGGAATTTCATATAAAGAGTCGGTTCACCAGGCCAAGATTGGAGTGTAAATGAGAGTGGTTATTAATCGATAACAAACTTTAAGTATCTACACTGAATGAAAATTAACAAAATGTAATGCTCAAAATGGACCTAGTACATGTGTGCTTCATATATAGTTTTGGTATTGTTATATTGTGTATAATGAAGCAGTTAACAACATATGCATTGTTAGTCCAACCATTGCTCTTATAAGGATGTTTAAAAAATATACATTTACTTATTAGAATAGAAGCTTAACTAGAAAACGTTGGTTATAAACAGGCAACGATGTACAGAAAAAGAAAAGTCCAGCAGAGGCGAATGTTGGTAGAGACGCACTGGCCAAGGCACTGTACGAGCGAATGTTCCAATGGATCGTAAGGCAGATCAACACAGACCTACATCCCGAGGAACACAGGCAAGTCTCTCTCTCTCTCTCTCTCTCTCTCTCTCTCTCTCTCTCTCTCTCACACACACACACACACACATAAACGTACCAATAACGATTATGCAGCAAATTCACATTTTAAATCAGTGTATTGAAGCGATAATTATATCTTCCTAGTGTGTTGCCCATTTTTGCACCGTTAACAAAACCTTGTCCACATTGTGTTTGATTTGAAAAGAAAACTGTATTGATAGGCAATACACAAACAATGTATTTTGGACGTGTGCCATATATAGTTGAGAAACTATGTACGTAATTGCCTTAATAATTTTAACTTTTGTAATGCATGTACCTTTTCAAGACAATTTGTCTCGGAATAAATTACAAGGGTAGTTGTCTTTTCTTTTATGTGTTTGTGGGACATGTGTTTGTACAATGTGGATTAACATAATTAGGTTTAGATGGTACTTCTAATACAAACTTTTACAGAATCTTTAATGTATGAATATATGCGAGGACAAGCACTAAGTCCCACATAAGGTAGAAGGTCTGCGATAATGACACTACCATCACAGTTTGTGTTTGGTGTCAAAGATACAACCGCAGATGTGTAATATAATATATATTAGTGTCATCCTTGTCATTATGCTTCATTATTTTATGCCCCTCGAGTGTTAGGCATAATTGTAAATTTCTCTCTGATTGAGAACTTTTGCATACGAGTCTATAAGCCCTAATTACAATGGAACACTTAAGATGAATTGGAGAAATATCCCTGTTTTGTTGTGACTATAGCAAATCTGCGATATCCCTGTTCTGTTGTGACTATTGCAAACCTGCGATATCCCTGTTCTGTTGTGACTATTTCAAACCTGCGATATCCCTGTTTTGTTGTGACTATTGCAAATCTGCAATATCCTTGTTTTGTTGTGACTATTGCAAACCTGCGATATCCCTGTTCTGTTGTGACTATTGCAAACCTGCGATATCCCTGCTTTGTTGTGGCTATTGCAAATCTGCAATATCCCTGTTTTGTTGTGACTATTGCAAATCTGCAGCTAGCCACATCAATTTCGTCATGATATATTTTTTTTAATTTCCCATAGATATCTCTCTTTCCTGCAAGATGAAAGTTTGCAAACAGTGATATTTATGATTTGTGTTGTTCTTAAGACTAGTTCTATGACATATTTTCAAACTCTTTTCCTTCATTATCTGCCATTATTTGCGTTTCTGTTGTATTCGTACCTATTTGCCGTAATGAAATATTTTTTACGAAAATTTAAATGATAATGACATCGTGTTTTCTTTTTTCATCTCCTTTCATAGAACGAAAACCAATAAGTTTAATGCTGTCGCACAAAAATGTTTTCTACCCTCTTTATCAAGAAACAACAACCGCTCCGGTGGCCTAGTGGTTAGAGCTGATGCCGCGAAAGCGGAAGGTCGTGGGTTCGATTCCCGGCCGAGTCATACCAAAGACTTACAGAAATGGTGTTAACAGCTGCCTCGCTTGACGCTCAGCATTAAGAGGTTAGTGTTAGGACTGGTCGGCCTGGTGTCAGGATAATGTGACTGGGTGGGACATCATGCTACATGTCTGCGGCATGATGCCTCAATGCTAGACATCACTATAAACTGCCTCACAGCAGACATCGTAGCGATATGACTGAAGAATTGTTAAAGCTACGTTAAAAATCCTAATCAAACAAACAAATTATCAAGAAACAAAGCAATTTCTTTCTCTCATTATTCGATTTTGTATTCATATGATACTGGCTTTTATATTTATGCAGAGGTGGAGACTGTCAGAACATTGGGATTGTTGATATTGCCGGATTTGAAAAACTGGCCATCAATAGCTTCGAACAGTTTTGCATCAACATTGCAAATGAACGTCTACAGAACTTCATGAACGGCAAGGTTATTCAGACAGAACTGAATATTTACAAAGAGGAAGGAATAGATGTAGAAGAAATTACTTTTACTAACAATGATGCATTGATCGATTTCTTGACCAAGGTATTATATCCTCTGCTAAACAAGCTGTGTCTTTTCGTCTTCCAACAAATATAATGACGAATATATATTATAATTTCCGACATGCAGCCTTTAAATTAAGAGGCAATCTAATTGTAACTATTTAGCAGCTGAAGGCAGTTTTCATTACCCTCACCTTTCAAATTACAAGCAGGTATTTCCATTTGTATTTCACATAGATGCTATTTCGCTAATGTACAAATTCTCTTGATCGGCTCCAAATCAGAATATGCATTAACTTTTTATGTCATAGCTTCTGTTTTAAAAGATATATGATGTATATGCAACTATTTGATAGTTAACATTACAATGTCTTAGATTGTATCATACATTTTATATTTAAATACGATCTATTTCATATTAGCACATATTTTCATATTTTAACTTATGCACAACTATGACACTTTTGTCACATGGGAATGTAACGTAAATCGTTCTTCTTTAACGTCGCAATATCATAAATATAAAATCTCACTGGTAAAGTTGAAATAATGATTTTGCAGCCAGCGAAAAGCGTTCTTTCTACGCTGGACGAGCAGTCAAAACTTCTGTTTGGAAATGATGAATCTTTCGTAAACTTACTGAATGCCAACTTTGGAAGCTCCGAGTTCTACACAAAAACGAAATCACGTCAACCGGAATTTACCATCAAACACTTTGCTGGACAGGTCCTTCTTTTCTACACTATATATAACTTTACATTCTTCAATTTCATAGGAAACCTATTCTATATAATTTGATATCATTGAGTAAATAGCATGTTATCTTACTTCTGAGACATGATGAGAATTATAAATAAATACAATACCTGCCAGGCGCAGCTCAATAGGCCCATAAGAAAGGTTCTATATGTACACAGTGAACTTAATCAGCATGACAGTCAACTACGAAAGACGTGTTGAGTTAAATTCTATACGATACAGTGATCTTAAGTTGATCATGACAGTCAACTACGAAAGACGTGTTGAGTTAAATTCTATACGATACAGTGATCTTAAGTTGATCATGACAGTCAACTACGAAAGACGTGTTGAGTTAAATTCTATACGATACAGTGATCTTAAGTTGATCATGACAGTCAACTACGAAAGACGTGTTGAGTTAAATTCTATACGATACAGTGATCTTAAGTTGGTCATGACAGTCAACTACGAAAGACGTGTTTAGTTAAATTATATACGATACAGTGATCTTAAGTTGATCATGACAGTCAACTACGAAAGACGTGTTGAGTTAAATTCTATACGATACAGTGATCTTAAGCTGCTCATGACAGTCAACTACGAAATACATGATGGGTTTAATTCTATACGAATACCATGTTTGTGAGATTTGTATTGTTTAATTCTAGTTTTATTTGCCTTAAACATGATTTCTAAACTGACGAGATATTCAAATATTTCTCTTTATACGAACATCATATGATTTCTATCACTTTCTTTTGCCTACAAATTTTTAGTGGCCTTAATTGTTTTACCATTGTGTAGGTCCTGTACACAGCTGATGGTTTCATCGAGAAAAACCGAGATCAACTAAACAAGGAATTGAAAGACTGTTTGAAACACAGTTCTGATGACTTCATTAGCGATCTTTTTTCAGTGCGAAAAGGTCCTACAGGAACTATATCAGCGTTAGTATATCGTTCTTCCTCAGGACAGGAACTGTTTAATTTGGCATGGATTTGATTTGTACCAACGGCATATGAAATGGGAATCGATCGTAGTTTATGTTAAATGAATCGTCTTCACTGTGTGCCGTCTTCTTTACCTATGAAGAGGAGAAAATATGGAGGCTTTGTTTGTGCCCGAATATGAATGGCTAGTCATTATTGTATTTTTGGGTGGGAAAAAACTCTTCAGAGCTACTAACTGAACTGATGAAGTTGTTAAATTAATATAATACATTGTTATTTTGAAAATTCTTATTCCACATTATTATAGATAAGCAACTAAACAATTATACTAAAGCAGCAAACATTAATAATAAGTCGCCAATCTTCCGCAAATAAATACATTATATTAATTACCAGAGTCATATAACCAATTTTTATCTTTACCAACAAAGTTATTACACCTATATTGCAAGGTATCCGTTGAAACATTGATATGGTTATTATTATCTATACTTATTGATCTCAATATCTATTTATAGACTTGTCGGTTGAACGTCCTTTATAAGATAGTGTCTTTCTGAATGGGATTTTCCAGTTAAAACTGTACGAAGTACATACAATTAGTATTTGACATTAGTAGAATATATGTAAAGTTAATATTGCCTAGGTCAAATATTTTTAAAAATAAATGTGTGCGTGTGTTGCATTATAATCTTGTTTTATATCAACTCATAATGTCAGCTGGCTCATTCATCAAACTTGTCGTTGCATGTCATCAACTTCTCATCCATCTTAACACTGAAATTTGTATTAGAACGTCTGTTCTTAATATATGTATGCGTTATCTTTGAAAGTAGATATAAACTCACATACCTTAATCTAATCACCCTTACATATTATTGTAAAAGGCATAGTTGATGGTGGTATTATCTGAGGACCGATATTCAACAATAATGAAATCCCTTTCTAAGACCTTCACCCCTATTTAATGTACGTCATTTATCCAGGACCACCTACAACTACCGACAGTCAAGAAGACCCACGGAAGGTGGAAAGGTTTTACCAAATTTGAATGTAAAAAGAAAACAAATTGCCGACCTTCGACGAACCATGAAAGCTATGTAAGTATGATTTATATATGTATGTTATATATTGTTTGTATTCCATTTATCATACCTTTCAGTCTGCACTTTTAAGCAGTAGATATTGCTCTATGTCTGTCATACCATATTTCCAATTACACATCCCATAATCCTCTTTGAGAGAACACCACACAAAACTGGAGTTGCTTCCTGTGTGATCACAATTTAGTCATCCTTGGATTCCACCTTTCAGTTTCCTGTTTTGCAGAGTCATTGTACATAAATCTAAATTTCTGGTTAACTCACTCCAAATATGCAGTCGCTTCAAAGACGCAATATATATTGATTAAAATTTCGTTATGACTACAGCAAACCTCTTTGAGGAGGAGAATGGTGAGTAACAGACGTAGTTCATCGGTTTCAGGATTAGTGACGTTGTGTGATTGCAGCTTCTCTTTTTAGTTTTACCAGCTAGACTGTATAACCTGCATCATAAAATGAAACAAGAAAGTTTAATTTAGCATTTAAACAGTTTTAGTTGAGAACAGGATTGTTGTACTGATAATTGTCGCAAACAAGAAAGTACTAATGACTTTGATTATTAAGACAACTCCATACATATTTAGCATTATTTTGGGATGCAGGCTTAGAAACGAACATTGGCCTTGTTTGTTGTGTATTTTTGTTTTGAACCAAAACATAATATTTACCATTATAATTGTATGATTATTGTTTTTTACTTAGATTTACATGGGGAAAAATTTATTTCAAATTTTTGTAATGTCATAAACAAAAATGTTCTACCAAAAATCAAGCCTTAGAAAATGGCGACAAAAGTGAAGCTTTCGAAAAATCTAAACGAAAGAAAATGTGTTGGTAATTTTATATCAGTGGTACTTAAGAAGATTGACACACCTGCACTATCTGATTTCGAGCAAACGTGTATGTTTTAGAAATCAACAGAAAGGTTCGATCCGGCAAGGAAAACAGCAGAAGGCGCCTCCGAAGGAGCACACAACTGTTGTGTCCTACTTCAAGGTACAATGAGTACACATTGCTTTTGTAATGTATAAACGTTTTTGAAAAGTTTGTATCGTGAGATCCAAATGTTATCCAAGATAAATATATATCAGGCGGGAGTTAATTTATGGGCTATTCTTATATGGGCTTCACAATAACAATGAACGTGATTAATAATCAAAAAGAAAAGGAATCACGATAATATAGGAGTTTTTGATAAAGAATTAAGTAAACTGGAACTGACGTAATTCTTATGTAATGCACAACATACATACATACATACATACATACATACATACATACATACATACATACATACATACATACATGCATACAGCTTTACTATGAAAGGATGTGTCTGAAATTAAATAAATTAACATGTTTTGAAAATTTGCGGATTCTTTTAAAATACTTTTGAATTTCTAAAATTCCCTTTGAACTTCACCGACAGTGAAACAAACATCATATGGTCTGCTTGGCAATATACCTGTTATGTCTAAACTGTTATGTCTAAACTGTTATGTCTAGGTCTCGTAATTTGCTTGTAAACTGATATTTTATTTTACCTTCGCTAAAACACATATTACACAAACTTTTTTCAGGCATCGCTCGTGCAGCTTTTGGAAAAGATGGAACGGGCAGAACAGCTTTTTGTCAGGTAATAAAGAAAACATCGTTACTATTCTACAACACATGTGCTTATATTGTCTGCATTATATGGAAATATCAACTTGTTCTTAAGCAGATTGGTTTTATTTAACTTCACGGAGATGTTATTCAAACTGTTTAATATTTTTTATCTTAATTTTAGCATTCAACAAATAACAATTTACAAAAGGAATTAGTCATCACTCAATAAACTATATGCTATTTAACTGTAACGTTTGGATTTCTTACAGTTTTACTATTTCACTATATATTTTAGAAATAAGATTTGAATACCTTCCTATTCATATTCACTAAATTATATGTAATGGCCTCTTTCCATTTAAGGTACAGCTTGTCTTTGCCTAATTTGTTGTACTTTGGTTTCTATTTGTAATTGTTATTATACAGGTTAACTTGTGAGTATGTATCATAAAGACTAACTGTTACGTGTATTTGTATGTATCATAAAGACTAACTGTTACGTGTATTTGTATGTATCATAAAGACTAACTGTTACGTGTATTTGTATCATAAAGACTAACTGTTACGTGTATTTGTATGTATCATAAAGACTAACTGTTACGTGTATTTGTATGTATCATAAAGACTAACTGTTACGTGTATTTGTATGTATCATAAAGACTAACTGTTACGTGTATTTGTATGTATCATAAAGACTAACTGTTACGTGTATTTGTATCATAAAGACTAACTGTTACGTGTATTTGTATGTATCATAAAGACTAACTGTTACGTGTATTTGTATCATAAAGACTAACTGTTACGTGTATTTGTATGTATCATAAAGACTAACTCTTACGTGTATTTGTATGTATCATAAAGACTAACTGTTACGTGTATTTGAATGTATCATAAAGACTAACTGTTACGTGTATTTGTATGTATCATAAAGACTAACTGTTACGTGTATTTGTATCACAAAGACTAACTGTTACGTGTATTTGTACCATAAAGACTAACTGTTACGTGTATTTGTATCATAAAGACTAACTCTTACGTGTATTTGTATGTATCATAAAGACTAACTGTTACGTGTATTTGTATGTATCATAAAGACTAACTGTTACGTGTATTTGTATGCATCATAAAGACTAACTGTTACGTGTATTTGAATGTATCATAAAGACTAACTGTTACGTGTATTTGTATGTATCATAAAGACTAACTGTTACGTGTATTTGTATCATAAAGACTAACTGTTACGTGTATTTGTATCATAAAGACTAACTGTTACGTGTATTTGTATCATAAAGACTAACTGTTACGTGTATTTGTATGTATCATAAAGACTAACTGTTACGTGTATTTGTATGTATCATAAAGACTAACTGTTACGTGTATTTGTATGTATCATAAAGACTAACTGTTACGTGTATTTGTATGTATCATAAAGACTAACTGTTACGTGTATTTGTATGTATCATAAAGACTAACTGTTACGTGTATTTGTATGTATCATAAAGACTAACTGTTACGTGTATTTGTATGTATCATAAAGACTAACTGTTACGTGTATTTGTATCATAAAGACTAACTGTTACGTGTATTTGTATGTATCATAAAGACTAACTGTTACGTGTATTTGTATCATAAAGACTAACTGTTACGTGTATTTGTATGTATCATAAAGACTAACTGTTACGTGTATTTGTATGTATCATAAAGACTAACTCTTACGTGTATTTGTATGTATCATAAGACTAACTCTTACGTGTATTTGAATGTATCATAAAGACTAACTCTTACGTCTATTTGTATGTATCATAAAGACTAACTCTTACGTGTATTTGTATGTATCATAAGACTAACTCTTACGTGTATTTGTATCATAAAGACTAACTCTTACGTGTATTTGTATCATAAAGACTAACTGTTACGTGTATTTTAATGTATCATAAAGACTAACTCTTACGTGTATTTGAATGTTTCTTTAGTACAACGGAGTGATGATACAAAATCCTACAGCCGATTTAATGTATCTTTTGGGACGTAAAATCTTTTGTTCCCCTTTATATATATTTCCTGATAACATTAATGTAACAAACAAACCCTACAACCGCTCGAATCTGACAATTGCAGAAAGATGAATAATTTTGTCTTTTCCCTCTCTATTTTTGTTAAACAGCTTTAATTTTTGCTGGATGCGTTGTACATCGAGGGTATATTATTGTTTGTATTGTGGGGCACACGTAGCTAGCATACAAGTGAATATGGATGTGGTTCACTGAAGTTGCATTAAGTTTTTGATTTGTATTGATATTTAGGTGAATTTCTCGCCCTATATTTGGTGTCTGTTGGTGGTTGTTTTATAGTACATTAGTACTTATTTACTTTATGTGTAGCAAACAATGATTATTTGTGAGGAGTACACGTTTGGTTTGTTATTTCCGAAAACTGTTTCATCGTTCCTGTTTTTCAGAAAATTGATGGACAATGTCGATAACATGAATAAAATAAAATCGATATTTCTAATGCGAAAGGTCAGATAGATATTGGACCTTACGTGAGACTGTGAACTGTTCCTATTCAGCAAATTGCTGTTTTTGTGCGTCATGGATGGAAAATATTTCTTTCCCTGTGCTAACACAAGGACTAAAGATGAAAAATAGAGAGAGACGCAAAAGCCAGAGTGACGGACCATACATAGCATGACGTCATCCTTTCAAAGGTAATCCTCATCGAGGGTGATCCATCCACTTCGCATTGCGCTCGTTGCCTTGGTGAAGCTACACGTGGATTTTACACCCTCAATTTCTCCACAGGCATTGTCGACGTTGCGGATGCAGCGACTACTAAAAGAGCCAACAACACTGTTGCTGAGGAAACGTCCTTCTTATATCACTCATGCTGACTTCGACCTTACCAGCTGCGGCCCTCAAAGGCTGTCCAGTGGGAAAAGTCTCCCTGCATAATTGAACTTGACATTAGGGCGTGTAAGTCCGGACGCATATGGTCCTTTTTTGTAGGTGAATGATTCAATTTGTCATCAGTCCAGTGCGAATTTACGGGGATCAAGTTGGTCGATTCTTCCATTTCGACACACTTACCAACGAAGTGCTTACTGAACTGGCCACCTAACCGACAATAAGTCCTTAATCCAGCCGAGCTGACCAGTGAGCCGACAGCTGAGGCATCCGTACAGGCAATAACTGAGCCATCTGGTCAACACACTGGATTATCAGACCAGCAGATGTCGTACTTGCCCGGCGACCAATTCAATCTCCGACTCATATCATTTAAAAGTATACAACACCCATGCGAAGTGTCAATGTACGGCTTCATATGTGCCGGTTCACTCGCTACTTGGGGATTTTAACAGTTGTTGTAGGGTTTGACGCCATTTTGCAGCACACGATAGGCTATACATGGCGGCCAGTATTATTGGTAGAGGAAGAACCAGGGAAAAACCCGGAAAGAACCACCGACTCACGAGAAGCTACTGTCAAGCGTTCTCACATAACTACATTAGGCGAATCTTAAACTCGAACCCACGCAGACAGGATTTTAACAGAGATGTTGACATAATATCCATGAAGACAACCTCTGCTTCATTTTGTTGTACACATCCACCAACATTAACCATTGATCATCCATCCTTGGCCACAAATATATCAGGGGCAAAATGACCAAATCTGTGTGGTTAATAAGATGAATACGAATGGGTTGCACGCTATTTGAAACTGATGACAATTCATCTTTTTTATCTATCTAAAATCTATATTGACAGATGCTTGAAACCGAATGTGTACTTACGCCAAGAAGATTTTAAAGACCATGTCGTGTCAGATCAACTCAGATATAATGGTGTCTCTGAGATAGCCAAGATACGAAAGACGGGCTTTACCCACAGAAAGAAGTACACAGATTTCATCAAAAGGTAACCCGTACAACGAATCTTCTTCCTTCAAAACATTTTACATTATTAATATAAATACAAGGTAAGTTTGACTATACAATAATTTGTAAAGTATACATATACAGATAGATAGATAGATAGATAGATAGATAGATAGATAGATAGATAGATAGATAGATAGATAGATAGATAGATAGATAGATAGATAGAGAGAGAGACAGAGAGAGAGAGAGACAGACAGACAGACAGACAGACAGACAGATAGATAGATAGATAGATAGATCTGTTCTCTAATATCATCCTTTAAACGTTTACTTGGATGTCCACCATTCTAAAGGATTATATATATAATATATATATATATATATAATATATAATATATATATATATATATGTGTGTGTGTGTGTGTGCGTATGTGTGTATGTGTGTATCTGTGTATCTGTGCGTGTTGTGTGTGCGTGTTTGTGTGTGTCAGTGGATGTGACAAAGAAGATCATTAGTACAATTTCTGGTGTCATTTTTCAACCGTTGATATTTCCTGATTCACTCAGAAAATGTTGACAGTCCCCGAGATAAGAGTAATTATAAACATTGATTGAATCACGCCTTATTTATCAACAAATTCCTTGACATTGTTTTTTGCTGCTTTATAATGGAAACCACATACTATTAATTTTATTTTTGCTTGCTACAAGGTACAGATCTTTACGTAAAGTAATGTATATGACTTTGGGCAATATAGGTAGTTAGTATACACAATATTAAGAGATCATTAAGTCATGATCGTCATGCTGTCACGTGTATTGGTATCCGATGAGTTTAGGTTACTATGACCAGAATCGCAGACTTTTTACAGTCTGATGCAAGTGCCTCGGCTGCGATTCCGGACTGATTCCCGTCTATGATGAGTGCCGGAAATGCAATAACAGACCTCTATAAAACTATTAAACTTTCCATTACATTATGAAATAAAATATAAGAATTCAGTAAGCAATGTTGCAAACATATGAACTTTACCATTAAACTCTCAATCATTAAAAGTGCCTATTTCTTAAGAAAGTATACGAACATACACAGTTCTTACCTGCAATGAGAGAGAGAAATCTTGTCTAGCATCAGAACGTAAGGAACCGACCAGGGCGATTTGTGCGCTTATTTATATGTATCTAGGCACAACGGCAAGACCAAATATGGCCATCCCTCGGTATACCGGTGTAAACTTCACCCTAGCTAGAAAGATGCTCTCATTTCCAAATTCAAAAGAACCATATTGTTGTTACGTCATTCGACAGAACGCTTGCTGGAATAGCACTTTTCCTTGAAAGTATGACAATGTTTAATCTTGTAGCTTAGTAACTCTTACTGGGTTTATAATACGCACAGCAATGCACATTGCCTTTTGCTTGTAACAGCATTCACTTTTATTCCATTAAAATATAGTTGTGATTTAGAAATAAATGAAATTAATCCTAATATATTTTAGAAAATTACTTTAATATAAATGAGTCAAACATTACTTTAATACAATTTAGAAAAAATGTCTTATTACTTTTACTAAATATTCTGTCCTAATACATACATTTGATGTGACAAGTGTAACGTTGATGACTTAACAGGTGAAATTTAATAGTTTGCTTCTAGTGTCTACAGTTTCACATACACACAGAATATTACCGTGGAGGTTTAGATAAAGCTTAATTGACATTTATATACCACACAGGTATGGAGATGTTTGGCCAACCGTTGGCAGAAAAGATTTGGATTGCAAGACGGCGACGGAATTGATACTGGGAAGTTTTCCAAAGGAGTACCAACATGATTACAGATTTGGGCACACGATGGTAGGCGTTTCAAGACTTATGTGTAAAGATATAAATGCATTTAGTTTATATTACACACCAATATAACGAGAAAATGCATTTTATACGAATGATCGTTAAACTTTGCACTATAAAGGAAATATATATCCACTGTATATTGTTTCTTTTAATGATGACATCTGTATGATTGCTGTATAGCACACATTCTTGAGTTGGTTTTCCCATTCTCGCATCGTTTAGTGTTTTTATTGTCAATAATATATATATATATATATATATATATATATATATATATATATATATATATATATATATATATATATATATATATATATATATATATATATTACTTATTGTTAACTTAGAGAAGGTGATTTGCGGGTCATGCACTGTCCAAATAATGGATACTACTAGAATCCCGTCTTACAATCTACAATGATCGAACCATTATGATTATCTATCTCTTCGTCCGTCTTTCTATAGATAGATAGATAGATAGATAGATAGATAGATAGATAGATAGATAGATAGATAGATAGATAGATAGATAGATAGATAGATAGATAGATAGATAGATAGAAGATAGATAAACATTAGTGGATTTATGAATACACTAACACGCCAGAGCAAGGGCGTAAAGGTATATTTACATAAGTGTATGATTGCACTCTTCAAGACAAATGCCAGCATCATGCATTTAATAGAATGATTCCACCAGCATTCTTACTAAAGTGTGGTCCGTTTTGGCCAAGCCTCCATTATGGTAAGATAAATATAGGCTTTATAAAAAGAATGTTGCTGATTGACCAAAAGTAATATAACATTCCCAGAGCATTACCCCAGCTACATTTCAACAATGTGATGTTGTCTGGATATAATTTGCTTTATAGAAAGATTACACAACAAGCATTTTATGAAAGACTATTGGAAGCGTTTGGCACCTTACATTACCCATTTTCTAAGTTGGCAAGAGTTGTCTTGTGAAACGCGTTTATACGCTTATAGGCATACATTCTAGCATTTCGCCTTTGTCAAGACAATATGTGAGTGTATCTTACGTCTAGAAAACGCCTGTAACGTTGCATGACCAGATGAAATACTGATTATGGTATTCTCTTTGTCTTAAATTTTTTGAGTTATGCCACTTAAGAATGTGTGTCAGATCAATGAAAGGATGTATCTTCCCGTATCAAAACGACTCCTATATTACCGATAAAAGTCAGTCTAAATACAAAGAGCATTTTTTGAGCAACGGCTGAGTGTGAGATTGCAATATAATATATTTATAGCATTACCTATTTTAGAATTAAACTTAGAACATGTACCTGTGGAAAACAACAAATAAATGTGTCTTATCAAAATATTCTGGACTGACAACAAGTATGCGGATTAGATGCAATATATTTATAACTGGCACGCACAACATATTAAGCAATGTCGAACTTCAACCAAACAAATGTCACCCGTAGAGTTCCAACGAATGTGTGTATGTGTGTCCATGAGTCTATTTATATAACTGTTGCACCTCTCTCTCTCTCTCTCTCTCTCTCTCTCTCTCTCTCTCTCTCTCTCTCTCTCTTTCTCTATATATATATATATATATATATATATATATATATATATATATATATATATATATATATATATATTATTGATCGCTATACTTTTAGGTATTCATGAAAGATAAATTGGTAACATGGATGGAAGGTGAATTCCATGTCTATGATGACGAACGACGGAAAAAAGAGGCTGAAGACCGAAAAAAACGACAAGAGGAGGATCGCAAAATACGGGAGGAAGCTGAGCGAAAACGAAGAGAGGAAGAGGTACGAAAAGAAAAAGAACGAAAACAAAAGGCGGAAGAGGAACGAATTAGAAAGGCGGAAGAGGATAGAATTAGAAAGGCGGATGCGGATCGAATTAGAAAGGAGGAAGAGGATAGAATGAGAAAGGAGAAAGAGGATCAAATTAGAAAAGAGAAAGAGGATCGAATTAGAAAGGAGAAAGAAGATCAAAAAAGAAGGGAAGAGGAAGAACAGAAAAGAATAAAGGATGAAGAGGAGCGAAAAAGAAGGTTGGATAAGGAAGAGAAAAGAAGGGAGGAAAATGAACAAAGAGAAAAGGATGAAGAGGAACAAAGAATCAGGAACGAGGAGAAGCGGAGACGGAATGATGAGGAAAGAGAAAGAACAGATAAAGAAGAACGAGAGAAGCAGACAGAAGACAATAAAATACATAAGAGTGAATCGCAAAAACAAAACGATAAAATTCCAGAAACTGCAAAAGTTCAGGCAAGTCATTCGATGGGATCTATATAATGTTTATGCACATTGCATGGTCAGGATCTTTGGACTTTTTGAAATAAAAATCATAATCTTCCTTTTATCTGTCAGAGGTTTATTGTTAACAATGGGCAACTTATTTGGTATGACATGACCACTACCATGCTTTACTTACTAGACATATATTGAATTTGTTCATGTTACACACATGGCATAGTCCCTTATCATATTATGAATATCGTAATGATTTTGTAAAAGCAGCCGCCATAATATTTGACCCATCCATATATAATTCAGTATATTTTTTTCTGCATGCTTTTCGTTTGCTTAAAATATGTTTAGGGTTAGTATTATTGTGATGAATATTATATATATATATATATCGTTTACACTGTAATTCATTACACTTGTACACTTACCAGTGGTACAAGGTTAAAAGCCCAAATACCTATAACATGTTAAGAAATTAAATCCATACCTCATATATTGTGCAATCTTTCCATTCGCTTAAAATCTTATCCTTCGACTGTGGTCCAGTGATGATAATGCAAAACTCATCAGGTATATAAATTATATCCGTTCTATAATGGCAGGTACGAAATTTTGTCCCAAAAAGTGAAATGTTATCGTAAATGCATTTTAGGTGCATTTTACATTTGACTACACTAAGGGGCCATTGTGACGCTAGCCAAGGGTTACACCGTAACGGTAGTACGTTCCTTTTTGATTCGTTTGCAAAATGACTTTTAATGGAGTTTTATGCAAGATCGATGCCCCTTTACCAACTAAATTATGAAACATTATACTGCGAAAGAAGCTAGACTATTATCATTGCCTTAATGTCCTCAGGGTGAAACAGGTTGTAGTAAAGTCTTAATGTTGATATACAATTCAAACAAGAATTATAACAATTAGATAAAAACTAATACATTAATATAATTAAAACGTAAAGCAAGATAAATCAAAAACCTAAGGATCATACAATTCTATAAAATGTATGTAAACGGTATCAGCAACAAATGTAAACTGTATGAAAAAGACAACAGTACGACATGTAAAGGTAACAGTGACACTTGTAAACTGTAAGACAAATGATAACAGCAATATATTAACTGTATGAATGAGGTAACGGCAAAACATGTAAACTGTATGCAAACGATTACAATCACATTTACATGCCAAGTCTCTACAACATGTAACAGCAACACGTGTAGGCTCTTTGCAAAAGATAACAGTTGCATGTATAACCTGAATGAAGAATATAACATTAACACATATCAACTATGTGCAAAAGATCAAATTAAGCAGTAACGCATGTATACTGTATGCAAAAGATAACAGTAACATGAAATCTGTATGCAGAATATAACAGTAACATGAAAACTGTATGCAAAAGATAACAGTAACACGGGTAAAATTTATGGAAAAAGTAACAGTAGTACACGTAAAATCCTTTAACATGTTTTAAAAGCACGGTTGACACACAATTATGGTATATTATAATGATTTATTACTATTAGAAGCTAAGGCAAGGATATAAGTGATGCATGAAGAGTACAAATGCTAGCAAATGTGTAAATCTAATCTCGATTATAAACTGTTACCGTTAAACCCGTACTTGTACACGTTTACTTTGCATGCCGATTATGAAGCCGGTGGCTGTATGTGCAGGATTAAGTCGGTCGTGCAGAACCTAGGTGAATTATGTGCAAGTAATACATTATGTATTCTTTCAGAAGTTTTCAAATCAGATTTGGATCCCTAAAACCAAAGACATCACATGAATATCGAACTAATCATCGTAATGTAGTGTGAGAATACTAGGTTATGATTATGTACATACGTATATTACTAAATGACATGACAGCATATTTTCCACTAAATACTTGATTTTTAAACTTCCGTCATTGCGCAGTCAATGCTGTTTTCTTCGTTTCAATTATATTTTTATTTCCCTTATCATGTGTTGTATTTACAGGAACGTCCGGACATCATACGTTCAAGAAACTTCGAAACTGAGAATAAATTACCTGAACACCAGTCTACCCAACCTATGGTAATTAAAGACACCCGTAGTAAATCTTATATATGCTCCAATGTCCAATTAACAGTGTCAATCTTGTCAAAAAGTATAGATATTTGTCACGCCGAGGTTAACCAAACATAGAGGCTTGAGCATCCACAATGAGTCACACAAAAAAATCTCCATGCTTTAGCTACTTTTTCCAAACTTAATGCCATCTCTGTTTGATCACTTTGTCCAGATTATGAACATATTCCAATCACCGCCATATATATATATATATATATATATATATATATATATATATATATATATATATATATATTTGCCGTAGCCTCGGTTAACCAAATATTTTTAACAACTCTTCAGATCTTTATGGGAATGTTTCATGGTCTGAGCAGATTATGTGTATCCTCAGTGACTTGCTATATGAATGTTCCGAATGCAGTTCTATATGGAATGTTCCGAATGCAGTTCTATATGGAATGTTCCGAATGCAGTGCTATATGGAATGTTCCGAATAACGTATTTTGGGTGACAACTGGTTGGCTGACGATAAAGTTGTTTTGGTGTTTATCAGTTGGTTTTGAAAAGATATCTAATGAGCTCGTTTTGTACCAGTCTATATATTGTGTGTCTTCCAGCTTATATAGCATATACCAAGTTTAGTATATAAAAAAAAATGAAAATGTTGAATTCTGTTGACATTTTGTTAGACTTCATATTTGGTAGGTATAAGTTAAAACTGCTATAGGAGAAAATTAGTCATATTTATAAACATTAGCTAAGAACGTGGGATGATTATATCCCTCCGGAATTCCCTTTTTCAGATGAAACATATGTAACGACTAAATGGTCATTCCCTCTACAACGGTTTATCTTGAAATGTGAATGTGGACTGGATTGATCAAATCTCATCCGACTTTATATCAGAGAAAGAAGTCAAGCATTTTCTGAAGTTTGAAACATAAGCTAGCTTGTGATGTATATGTTGTATTATTAATATTAGTCCTTTCGCCATACTAATTTCTTCCCCCTGAATTGTGTACTGTAAACCATTTGTCATATATACATGATTATGTCAAACGTCTTGAACCTAACTTAAGTTTATGTCGCGTGTATTCTATTTTCTAAACGTGTGCTGGCAATCAAACTTTCAGAAATAGTGTTTTAAGTTGAAAATTAAAATATTGCATATATGTATAGAAATAACTAACTAAAATCTCTATGATATTGATTTTTTTTCTTATTCCTAATTAGCATGACGCCGTTATGTTAACATATTTTACTGTTATACTACTACCATTATAGAATTTATTTCTTCGTGTTCGTTTCTTTGAAATCTGTTCATTTGTTTTTGCATACTCCATCTCCAGGAAACTTCAGGGAGTTCGCGCTCAAGCCGGGTTGGTCCGGGTCGTACAAAATTGACCGACTTAGGGCAAACCGTTTCATTTGAAACTGATCTACCCGAGCGGCCACCCACTCCCCCGATAGTAATTGATGCAAACAGAGAAAATGAATCGACGGAAAACTCCAAGAAGAAACAGAGGCCAAAGGAGGATAAACAGTAACAATATATATTTATACCCGAAAGTGCTATATTTCGATTTTGCATTTCACTTATACACTATATATATATATATATATATATATATATATATATATATATATATATATATATATATATATATATATATGATATATATATATATACAGAGAGAGAGAAAAAGAGAGAGAGAGAGGGAGAGAGAGAGGGTGGAAGGAGAGACAGAGACAGACATACAGAGAGAGAGAGAGAGAGAGAGAGAGAGAGAGAGAGAGAGAGTAACGCAATATTGCACATCACACCTAGTTATCAGCACCAGAAATTCAGGAGTATGTGGAGGTACGAAGCAATGAGTCATGATACAGATTTTGTATGGCTGAGAACCCGTATTGTGTCAAGGACTATCTGATACTTACAAGGCGTGCTCTATTAATCAAGATCGAGTCATAATGAAAATGATATTTCCATCATATACATATCAGGTTTCCAATTAAATGTAAAAGAAATGTAGCTGAAACTATTAATTTCTTAATATTTCAACTTTTCTGATACGAAGTTATTCAGGTTATACATTGAATACCATTGTTTTTATTGCTGAAATGTTGATGAATATTAATTTTATGAACGAAGCGTGCGAAAAAAGACGTCACTCGTTTTCTTTAACGTCACTGATAACTCTACGCGATTGTTTGACAATAGTAACAGCAGAGTGTTACGTGTTTAGGCTCGAATAAACAGTAACATAGAAATAGTGAAAATAACAAGCTTGTACAACTTAATAAACAATTTATTGAGTACAAATATTTTCATAAAAGAAAAATAAACTTACGGTTTTAAGAATCAATTCCAAAGTTAATCCAAAAAGAATTCACAATATAATCCACTAGTGGAATTGCAAAAGTCCTGATAATAAAATGTCCTAATAGTTCCCGGTTCGAATCTTTGTGGTGTATCCAAGATGGAAGACGATTTCACGTAAGGAAGTCAGTTCTGGTCTTATGAAAATTCAATGAGCACAAGTATTTACCAGATAAATAACACCATAAATTCCTCTTGATCCAAACGCATTGAAACAATTTCCCGCACAAGGTAATTTAAAATAACTCAAACAATAACACATATCTTTGTATTCTAAAGCCCAATTTTCTACTGAACTGTTCTCTCCCAAAACAATAATTTATATCTTGTTTTTACGTAAACAGGAAGGGGTCACGTGATTTTCTAGAAGCTTCAGAATACATCCACGTTCCTAAAGTCACGTACACACCACATGAGAATCAGCTGAAAATCAGTTATGTTTAACCACAAGAACTAAAAATAAAAATATGTTGACAACAAAACTCCATTTTGTCCTTGGAATCAGCCAATCATTTTAAAAGCTTGTTTATAACTCTGAAACCATGTCAGAAATGGGGTCAACATCTGATGTTTACCTGTAGAGAATAGGTCAACCCAATTTTCTAGAAAATATCTCCCAATTAATGCATTTTAAACCCAAAATGTTAAATTTGAATCTGACAAAAATAAATAAATGACTTAAATCAAATATACGTAACAAGAGACTCATACCTGCAATTTACAATTATTGTGCAGTTATCAGATTTTGTATGATGGAACATATCACCAGCTGAATGACTAGGAAAGTGTATTGACAGATTTTGAATTGCGTCTTGTGGGGCTTGTGTTGAGTGGCTCTGATGGGGGACTTTGCATTCAAATGATTGCATTATTTCGATAGTTCATTACGGATTTATTACTCAATGTTACTTATTCTCACTTGTATATCTAATGAGACTTTAAAACGTACAACTGCATTGAAAGCAATGCTCTTCAAATCTTGTAATGTTTCAGGTTTTGGGACATTTTCCAAGTCATCTCAAGAGAGCAGAAAAGCAGAGACGTGCATGAACAACGCAGCCTCAGGGTTCTGAAGGTCGTGACCTACATAATCATTTTTGGCATCGTCTTATTCTGCGCAGTCGCACAAAAGATTAGTCTTGTTACGCTGATGTCTGACCAGAAGAATAGTAATGATAATGCGGTACGTTGGAACTATTTAGTATTACGCAAGATACACACCGGCTTCAATGATTAACTTATCTCATTAAATGCTCGCAAGTCACAACAGGGTACAATTTTAATAAATTTAAAATTTCAATGTGAGCGAATTACCCATTGAAATTAGACACAATACAGTGATCCTTTTCAAAAGTGCTCATACAACTCACCTTTCTCGACTGCAAAATCAAACTTAAAGACCTAAAAATGTTTTCTACCTTAAATATTTTCAGGATTGCTTACATTTTTTAATTTTGTGGTGTTTTAGTTTAGGTACTTTTTTTAAAAAAAAAACATTGATTGCTTTTTGTAGTCATATCATTATGGATGTTGTAAATCATTTAGAGCTTCTAAAGAGTATGCACTATACAAAGTCGTCATTATTATTATTATTATTATTATTATTATTATTATTGTTAATACTGTATAACTATGTTATTTTACTCTTATGTTAACGGACAAAGGGACGCCGCACACTTATATAAGAATTTACATCAACGCATTATTGTTTTAATTATACATTTATTCACATAATGACATACAACTTCATGTTTAAACTTATACAAAGACTGGTTGTATTATTTCAGACAATTGTATTACCATTTACTATCTTACAATTTTACCAGCTTACTGTTTACCATCTTACCATTTAACTAGCTTCTTTTTCTTGATAGGAATTGTTTTTCGTTCTGGAACTAACATGTACGATAACATTGTTACAATATCAGCATCTTCAGCATCTATTCTAAAGAAAAAAAGAACGTTATCGAATCTACAAAGTAATTTGCGGTAACAAACTCTTAGGATCATATTTGTTCACTCTTGTATTTAAAATTTCCCTCAGTATTGCTGAAGGTTAGGTTACAATGTTCATTTTTAGGGCCAAGTTGTATATCAGACCCTTTAGTCTGGCACAGCTGCATTGACTCAGAGTATGCAATGGCTTTAAAAGCTGTGCTGCCTGGGTTCAGCTATATTCATGAGCTAATATAAGATAAAGGAAGTTTCGTTTATTAGTGATAATTACGTTTTAGATTCGAAACTTTTAAAATGTTGAGATATTGATTAGCACTAAAAAATATTGAATACAAATTATTAAATCAGTATTTTGCTATGAATAATGAACGTCATAAGCAGTTTTGCTTTACGTTCGCATGCATTTTCCATCCATTTTCATGCCATTGCTTAAAATGCTTATTTCTGAAATTGTCAGAATCCCTTGACTGATTCATTGGTGGAGATAGCCAGGTACTGGTTGGCGTTTATAGCAATCTGCATTCCATATGGCCTGATTTGTATATCGAGCTTCTTTAAGTGGTTATTTGGGAACATGCCTGCCATCCAATGGACAACACTCTTATTCGTAAGCACGCATACATCGATAACGTCTTTAGTATGATACTACTCCTATTATACTATTTCCCTTTCACGCTCTTTGATCCTGCAACATGCCTGTTATAATAATAAAGATAATAATAATAATAATAATAATAATAATAATAATAATAATAATAATAACTAAGAGGGTAATACAATTAGCTAAGAAATAATAAGCTACATTGAGGCCCTCGTGCAAAGGAATTTATTTATTTTAGCTGCATCTCTGAAGCCACTTGATATATTGGGTTTGGAAGAATAAAATAGAGTGGGCATTTCTAATCTCAACTAGAACTCTATTCCAGAAGAAAATTCATGGGTCTTTGAAAACTGTTCTTTTCTTAAAAAAAAATTCTTTATATGGTTTGGGAATTTTATACTATTTGGTAGACATGGACCACAGGTGGGGAGTATTGCCAGGTAGCGTATACTGGAATCGGGATTGTAAATATTCAAGAGCACTATTATTACATAGTAGTTTTATCAGTCAAATTGATGTATTAAAATGTATTGTTTTCCATTGATCACTGACAATTTTTATTTTTGGCATTACTTATCTGGCTTATATTACTTGATTTATTAATGTTTCGGTATATTAATTCATTTCTTTTGTTTAGTGCATGTTCATGGAAGGGGTGCATGCAGGAGGGATAGCGCTGTTTGTTTTTCGAATCCTGCCTGAGTTAGACATGGTACGGGGAATACTTCTTCTAAATGCTGTGGGTATTATACCCAGTATTCTCAGTCCCATCTGTTCCTCGGCTGTCAAACGAAAGAAAGCAACGGAAAATCCATGCGAGAACTTTGGAAACAAGACTGCAAGATTAGTTTTCGATGTCCTGTCTTTTATTGCCCAAATGTCTGTCATTCCGGTTATAATACTCTTTGAATACTTCCCAGGCGATCATGCAAAGAAGATTGAATATGATACCGCGAGGAATGTAGAAGTAGCTTTCACAATTGTAATGGTTTCATTCTCGATGTGGGAGAATTTTGTAGATGATCGGTTTTGCGGATCTCTTGGTTACAAAAACGGACTGAAGAATTTCATGCTTAGTTTAAAATTTGATCTACAAGAAAGCAGACCTAAAATTACATTCTTCACAAGCTTAATTAAAATTGCAGTCCTACTTGGAGCAGTATACGGAATTCATTTTGACCTCACTGACAGACAAAACCAAGATTTTATGTTTGATTCCCAGAAAGCTTTTAACCAAATAAATCAGCTGTCTATGGCCCTGAAATCATCTGCACTAATTCTCGTCATAACAACATTTGTGGGCTACTATGCAGCGTACACGGCTTGCAAACTTGATCTCCAGGTTTTCTCCTTTTCCCTTCCATTGTTCCTTTCTACACCTGTTGCTTTTGTGCTTGCTTACGTGGATTGTCTAGACGATGACGGACATTTTCTGGGTAGATTCTCTGCTGAAAAAAGGTACTGTGGTCTTGATGGGGCCGATGGTTGGAACATTTGGATCTTCTGGTGGCAAATCCTCCTTGGTGGAGTATGGTGGCTGTCCATTTATTGGATGGGAAGACACGTTTGGTTCCCAACACAAGAAAGACTGTCAAAGGTGGAAAGGTAAATTATTTGTATGCAGCAATATAATTAATTATAAAAGGAAATTAATAAACATGTAGCATGTAATATCGTATTCTATCACAATTAGTGTTTGTCTAATGCCAAATGTTCTATATCAGCAAAACACCCCAAATCACAATACGAATAATCACTGAAAATAGTAGACTAGGACGCAACAGTGAGATCCGCAGTACCAAAAAAAGATAGAAGCATCGAAAATAATAATTAAATAGTGAGGAGGATAAGCGAAATGAAGAACAGATTTCTTAAAATCATAGCGGAGACATTTAAACACTTCTTTCTGTTTTGTGGCATAATGCATTTACGTTTCGAAGAATATAACAAGGACCAGATGCCATCCAAAAAT